>CM064547.1:34648574-34869927 GCA_032716605.1 Paralithodes platypus
TATTAAGGTAAAGTCTCTGTTAAGAGGTTTAGTTCTCGGTATTTTAATAGTTATTACTAAGATGATATTTTAAATTTAAGAGTTGTTCTTTTGGGGGTAAAAAGTTTTAATCAGATTTCAAAGTAGTATACTAAGGATAGTATATAGGGTTAATCTTCCTCACTTCCATTTAAATCATTAGGGTATAAATATATATGGAATTAAGAAAAGGAATACTACAATTTTTTTTAATATAATTCAAATCAAATTTAATTAATATAACAAAAACCCATTAGGTTTGTATTATATAATTATAATTTAAAGTTATTAAAACAAAATAAAACAAATACAATTGGTAATTAATATTAATGCAAAAAATATTAAATCTATTACAAAATGAAAAAACCAAAAAGAAATATGAAAATGAAAATATAAGTTATAGTCCCCGATATCTCCCGTTAGTCTAAACCGAAGGGGGGTAGTAGTCCTGTGAGTTTTAAAACAACGCTTTCTGGAAGCGGATATTCCCGCGAACGTTATTGACACCAAGGGAACAACCGAAAAGTCTAAGGATAAACACTGACCCCACTCATTGATTCCCGCCCCGTCATTTGACTACGGTAGTTTTAATGTGGACCAGAAAAGGAAACTTCCACCCCCTGGTGTTCATGATCAGAGATAGCATTGACTTTAATTTTGAATAATTTACATATTTATTGAGTGAGAGCCTTCCGAAAACTCTGCTCGATCAAAATGACGAGGGATAGAAGTAAGAAGGATATTGGGCATGCGAAGTTTCGGGCCTCTGTTGGTTTGGTTGCTTGAAGCACGACCCCGATCTCAGACTGGTTGATGCGTTTGAAGGGTGGAAGTGAACCCGTACAGTCAGAGCCTATAGGTCCGTGACACCTCCCCCATTAAAGTCCTCGAAGGGGAGCGAAGAGGACTATGTAGCGAGAGGAGGAATAGGCTCCGCCGTAGGTGGAAGATCTCTTGACAAGGCGTCTGCAATCCGATTGTCTACCCCACGAATATGGCGAACAATGAGATGGTACTCCTGTAACTTCAGAGCCCACCGGAGAAGTCGTTGGTTGTTGTTCTTCATCTTGTGCAGAAAAGTAAGAGGGTTGTGGTCAGTATAGATGATGATTGGTGAGGGAGATAACATTCGAACTTCTTCACCGCTGACACCATCGCCAAGCACTCCTTCTCCACTGTGGAATAACTCCTCTGGTGTCTCTTCAGTTTGGTGGAGAAGTACGAGACAGGATGTAGGACGCCAGTTGTCTTATCTGGTTGCAGAAGTACTGCCCCGACTCCTCTATCACTCGCATCAACCTGAAGATGGTAAGGCAATGCGGAATCAGGAGCATGAAGTACCGGGTAGGATGAAAGGAGGCACTTCAGTTGGTCAAAGGCAGCAGTACAGGTGGGAGTCCAGACAAACTTAATTTTAGGGCTTGTAAGATCTGAGAGGGCGCTGATATGGCTGCAAAGTTCGGACAGAATCTGCAGTAGAATTCGCACATCCCTAAAAAAACCGCATGATGGATTTGCGGTCAGTTGGCTGGGGAAAGGCGGTGATTGTCTCTACGTTAGCTTCCTTGGGACGTGCAGTACCCTGACCCACCACATGGTGATCCTCGTCCAAAGCAGGACTTGGCCAGGTTGATGGTGAATCCAGCAGCAGCCAAGCGCTCCATCAGCCCGTCCAGTCTGGAAAGATGATCCTCCCAAGTATCTGAAATAATCACGATGTCATCTAAGTAAGTGTCTACACCTTCTAAATCCTGAATATATGACATGACCCTTTGAAATGTGGCAGGAGCATTCATCATGCCAAAAGGCATGACTCTATATTGGAAGAGCCCAAAGGAGTGGTGAAAGCCGAGATGATTTTAGCTCTATCGGTCATCCCAATTTGGTAATACCCCTTCTGCAAGTCTATGGTTGATACTACCTTAGCAGCCCCTACTTTATCTATTAGGTCATCAATTCTAGGTAGTGGATATGCATCAGGGACTGTCACCGCATTTACTTTCCTGTAATCAGTACACAGCCTACTACTACCGTCTGGTTTTGGGACTAATAAAGAGGGTGACGCCCAAGGGGAATGACTTGGTTCCACTAAGGACTTCTCCAACATAAAGTCAATTTCCTTTCTCATGATCTCTTGCTTCTGAGGGTTTAGTCTGTATGGTGATTGTTTGATAGGTCTTACTTCTGGTGAGGTCAAGATAACATCGTGATGATGGTCCTTGCAAAAGCCAGGGACATCCAATGTGACTGAAGGGTAACTTACAAGCAATTTCCTAAGATCATCTCTACGTGATGGCGACATTTTTTTTTTTTTTTTTTTTTTTTTTTTCTATGTGATTGAGGGAGGCAAAAGGCATAACTGCCTATAGCGAGTGCCTCCCCCATAGTTGAAAGAGTGACAGGGCCAAAATCAAGGGACGTTCGAGCCAAAATGCCTGGACACACGGAGTTTGAAGCAATTTAAGTCATAGGAAGAGGGAAAGACTGATTCTGGGAGAGAGTTCCAGAGCTCAGCTGTTGAGTAGAAGAAAGTTTGAGAGTAACGTTTCACTCTTGGGTTCATGTCCGACAAATATTGATCTAAGGTACATAATAGTTCGCTGTTCTTTGGTCTTCCACAAGGTGAAGGAAGATCACCAAACTCAATCACATCAGAGTCTCCTACCTTTTACAATTCCCACGAGTCTGGTACAGTAGATACAGCTAGTATTGGGGTTATTCTCCTCAAGCGGCCTTTCTATGTACGCCTTCATCTGGTTTAAGTGAACAATCCTTTGATCCTTCCTTCGATCAGGAGTGCGAACAACATAGTTTAGCTTGGAAAGTTTCTGAGAGACGACATATGGGCCACAAAATTTGCTTTTTAATGGACTACCAGGAATGGCAGGAAGAGAAGGACTTTGTCTCCAGGACTAAATGTTCTACTTTCAGACTTGCGATCGTAGTGGGTTTTCATTCTTGACTGACTCTTCTCAAGGTTGGCCAGTGCTAGCGCTCTTACATTTGACATCTGAAGTTTTAACTCATTTATGTACTCTGCAACTGTGCGAGAAGGATGATCAGATACTTCCACAAACCAAGAATCTTTCAAGACCTTTAGAGGGCCTCTGATCTGACGCCCATAGCAACTCAAAAGGGGAGTATCCTAGTGACTCTTGAGGGCACTCTCTAACGGCAAAAAGAAGCCAGTCAATGTTGGCATCCCACTCTTTCTCAGTCTCAAAACAAAACTTTTTTATCATGGATTTCAGAGATTGATGATGGCGTTCTAGGCAACCCTGGGTCTGAGGTCTGTACGCAGTGGCTATCTTCTTATCTACCTCTAACTCCCTCAGTACTGCTTTCATTAGGTTACTTGTAAAATTTGACCCCTGATCACTCTGAATTTCTTTAGGAATGCCTACTTTTGTGAAAAGATGCAACAGATGGGACACAATAGTCTTAGCCTTGATATCTTTTAAAGGGAAAGCCTCAGGATACCTAGTTGCAGCACACATTACGGTAAGTAGATACTGGTTCCCTTTCTTAGTTTTGGGAAGAGGCCCTACACAATCAATTACTATTTTCTCAAAGGGCTCTGTAGTGACAGGGATAGGAGCAAGTGGAGCTTTAGGGATGGTCTCATTTGGCTTTCCTACTATCTGGCAAGTGTGACAAGACTTTACAAATTTGGTTACATATTTTTTCATGTTAGGCCAGAAGAAATGAGCTAGGATCTTTCTGTATGTATTTCTCTGTCCCAAATGACCAGAGTTTCCGTCATGAGCTAATCCCATTACAGCAGATCTGATGGAGGTAGGGATGATTACCTGATGTACTATAGACCAAGTATCTGAGTCAGGCCTATCAGGCGGGTGAAAACTACGCATAAGGACCCCTTTGTGATAGTAGATGTTAGGGTTTTTTCCCATTTATGGGTTTTGTCATCAGCAATGTGCCTGAGCTTAGCAAGTGAAGTGTCTGCCTCTTGAGCTTGTATGAGGTTTTCCCTAGACATGATCTGGGTGAACAAGGTATCCTGACCTGAGGGTGAGAGAGAGTCATTAGACACTGCAGCAGTTTGTGAACGGGTGACAGCGCAAACCGGGAAAATATGTGGTTTCTCCTGATCTAGCTTTGCAGTAGGACTGTATAACATGGGTTTGTCTCTCACTATCATGTCAGGAATCATCCATGTCCAGCCAAGTCATTTCCTAAAAGGAAAGTTACCCCCGGAATAGGAAGATCTGTATCCAAGACGGCTACTCTAACTGACCCCTGGATCAGGTCACTGCCTATCTGTATATCAGCCATGTCTGCAGTATGACCAGAGCTTAAAGATTTAAGTGTAACTTTTCCCCCAGTGTAGTGGTTCTCAACTGAAGGCAAGGCAGTCTTACACAACAAGCTTTGGGCTGATCCAGTGTCTCTTAAGATGGTAACTGGGTAAGTCTGTGAGTCATCTGGAAGAGAGACAGTTCCAGGTACCTTAAAGGCAGAAAAAGGATCAGAAGAGGCATTCTGGGTATGTATACATGTTATAGGTGCCCCAGAAGGTTTTGTTTGTTTTTTGAAGTCTTTGAGAAGTGGCAAGTGTGAGTTTGTATGCAGCAGAGGTCTTACACTTAGGATGTGTACACTGCATGATGTTATGCCCTGTCTGTTTACAATATGAGCAGAAATCTTCAGACTTTCCTTGACTTTGAGATGGGCTTTTGGGAGCATTTGTTTGCGACATGACTTTAGACACAGGGTTATAGCTTGAGGAGAATCTCACATTTGGGGTTTTTGTCCTATCATAGCTTGGTACAACCCTATGGATTAAAGCATAGCTGTCAGCTAATTGAGCAGCCTTGGTAAGGTCATTCACTCCCTTCTCCTCTATATATACTAGCATACTGGGCGGTAACCTACGCTTCCACTCCTCTAGAACAACAAGGTTAACTAACTCTGTGAAGGTGGTGACTTTTTTAGCAGCTAACCATTTTTTAAGCATCCGTAGTTTATCCATGGCAAACTCCAAAAATGTATGTTTTTCTGGCTTGATGTAGTTCCGAAAAGTTCTACGGTAATGATCAGCGGTGATAGCATAAGCATCTAATATAGCGCTCTTTACAAAGTCATAGTCATTAACGTCCTCCAGGTGATTGAAAGTTTTCTGAGCTCTTCCTACGAGTTTGGGTTGGAGAAGCCATGGCCATTCCTCTTTTGGCCATTTAAGGTGTTCAGCAGTTTTCTCAAACGTGGAGAAAGATTTCTCTGGGTCACTCTCGTCAAAGGGTGGTACTAGGGAGATGTTTTTAGATAGTTGGAATCTTGGCTTCTGGGCTTCCATTTCGGTCTTCTGCAACTGTAATTTCTCTTCTTTGAGGCGTTTTGTTTCTTCCAAGTTTTGAATTTTAGCAATTTCTAGTTCTCTGTCTTTCTCCCGTTGTTGTGTCTCAAGTTTCAAGAGTTCTAGTTGCCGATCTTTCTCTTTTCTCTTTCTCCTGTCTGTCTTTCTCTTTCTCCTGAACCTCGTGTAGAAGCTGCTGGCGAAACTTCTCCCTTTCAAAATCTAGTCTGTCTTCTGACCACGGCTCAGGAGATGGAGAGTGTTTCCCCTGGGAGTTTTCCTGTATGGTACTCTGGGAATCTTCATCATTATCAGCCATTATCATTGAACTACTCATGGGAGTAAGTGAATCTACAGCTTCAGCAGGTAAGATTTCTCTATTTGTCAGTTCTTCTATGACTGTGTTTTTCAGGATTTCCTTAGTGTGTGAACTCTCATAGCTTATGTCAAAGGAATAAGCTATAAACTTCCAATCATCCTTGGAGATCACCTGACCTTTAAGTTTGTCTATAGAGGGCTCTCGACAAAATTGTTTAGCATTAAACTTTGCCATTTTGATTTTACTTAGGACTAGATGAGGTAGAGAAGATTACCGCTCAATTTATACTAGACTGACAGCTAATGTATAGAGGATGGGGTTACTATAGCTTCACATACTGTATAATATAAAGACTGGAATGAACGGCAATATTGACTAATATGGACTCGCTTTATAGTTACCGGTAATGGTAGATTACTAACCCTGGATAACTATTAACAAGTGCATACTATATGGACTAGGGATATTCCTAGTAGAGACGGGTTACCTAATAGTCAGGTTGACACTAATATCCCAAATCAATATGATTAGTGTGAGTAACTCCCACCTGTTGAGCGAACTATGGTCGACAACAACAGGAGGGTTGATAAGTAAGGAAGACAGACAAGAACCTGACCATTAGTGAACCTCGTGAGACACGATCCCTTGATATCGAAACTAAAGGAAGAAGGCATGAGATTTATGTGCGTTAGGAGATCCTACTTCTAGTTACAGATATATGTTAGGTGATCGTGGATGGTCTCCTATAGTTTTGATTTGCTATAAAATACGAGTTTAACTGGTCATTCATATTCTGAAGAGATTCTACTTAAAGAGGGGTGACTCAGATAGGTGACCGATGTGCGAAAACGCTAATTTCGTCACATAAAAGATTAAGAGATTGATACACAATGTCCACCACCGTCTGCCTAGTGTTAATGAACATGGATGAATATGAGGATTTGAGATGACGAGTGATCCTGACTATCTTGTAAACCACAGAACTTCCCCAACTTATGACCAACCTGAGCTATTACCTCTAAAATGCACAAACCGACTAAAGGGAAAGGAATGTATTTAAGCATCAGGAGTAATATAATAATTCAAGCTAAAGATATCGTGACGTAAAGATAAATAATTAAATTTATGAATTTACTATGAACATTAGAAAACCCAATTCATATAATGAAGTGCAGAGATTAATCAGAAAAGATCCCGGTCAGGCCCCCAATATGTTACAACCCAAAGTTTGGAGAGACTAGTGGAACTAGCTTAGTTAAAGATTTGGCCCCGAAGGAGTCTAGAGGGTGACCTTTAGGTTGAACACAAAGACTGAACTTTAGTTTAAGGGTGTTCAGTATGGATAAGTACTTTTATTAATTTAGTACTTGTATTAAAACCCTCTCAACACGGATGGGCTCTTAAACGCCCATAAAAAAGCATATACCAGGAACCCGGAAGGACTCTTGAACACCCCTGTAGTTGAAAGCCTGTGAGCTTCGTGTGCGAGGCGTCGGTCCGACGCATGTAAACAACAGCCGGCTGGACCGACGCCCCGCATCTCCGGCCACAAGAAGGAGAGCGGCGCTTGTTCTTGTGTGCCTGTATGTTGTTGTTAAGTATCGAATAGTAGTGTAAAGTGGCTGTTTTGACCATAAAGTTATCTCCAATGAAATCATCATCACAGCTCAACCAGTTGACTTAGAGAGCTCTACTTAATGCCATTCTACAGGTAAATAACACAGCTACGCTTGGGGATGCGCGGGAATGCGGGAAGCAGTCTGATTAACGAATATACGGTAGCCTAGCCTAGACGTTTTTCGGCCAAAACACCCGGTTTTCGAGGAATATATATATAATACATAGCCGGGGCTGGAGGGTTAAGGTAAAGTCTCTTTAAGAGTAGTTCTCGTATTTTAATATTTATTACTAAGATGATATTTTAATTTAAGAGTTGTTCTCGTATTTTAATCAGATTTCAAAGTAGTCTTCTGAATCTTATATAGGGTTAATCTTCCTCACTTCATTTAATCATTAGGGTATAAATATATATGGATAAGAAAAGAATACACAATTTTTGTTAATATAATAAAATCAAATTTAAGTAATATAACAAAACCATTATGTATTATATAATTATAATTTAAAGTTATAAAACAAAATAAAACAAATACAATGGTAATTAATATTAATGCAAAATATTAATTTATACAAAATTAAAACAAAAAGAAAATCAAAATGAAAATATAAGTTTATGTCACGATATCTCCCGTAGTCAAACCGAAGGGGGGTAGTTCCTGGAGTTTTAAAACAACGCTTTCTGGAAGCGATATTCCCGAGAACGTTGCACCGAGAAAGTCTAAGATAACACTGACCCCACTCATTATTCCCGCCCCGTCATTGACTACGGTAGTTTTAATGTGACCAGAAAAGAAACTTCCACCCCCTGGTGTTCATGAGCAGAGATAGCATTGAACTTTAATTTGAATTACATATTTATTGAGTGAGACTTCGAAACTCTGCTCGATCAAAATGAGAGGGATAGAAGTAAGAAGGATATTGGTATGCGAAGTTTCGGGCCTCTGTTGGTTTGGTTGCTTGAAGCCCCGACCCCGATCTCAGACTGGTTGATGCGTTTGAAGGGTGGAAGTGAACCCGTACAGTCAGAGCCTATAGGTCCGTGACAGTATGTAGGCATTAATAAAGTATAAAAGTATGTCTTGTTAGTATTTGTCAGTGTCATACTAGTGTCCAAGGATTACTAAAGGGAATTGTACTTTAATTTGCTTTTATTGTATATAATGCACTTGACCGGTTTAGATAATATATTATTTTTGGTAAGTGGCGAAGCCGATTACCCACATTCTGTGGACAATGAGTTGGTCAGAGAATGCCTTTTGCAGGAAAATGTATCCAACAGTTTGCCATTTATAATTTCCATTTTACGCCAAGGTGGTTGACGTATATACAGCCTGAGGCCTCAGTAAGGCTATACAGCCATGTAGTTGAGAGCAGCATGCTACTCTCAACACTCCCATGTGGATTCTAATAATAATAATAATAAGCATGTTACTTATTTCTCATAAGGGATGACAAGATGCTCCTGGGGCTGAGGACTCCCGTATAACTGCTGTGTGCAGTTGAGGATTCCTCTTTCCTAGTGTCTAGTACCAAGAGTGCCACCTCTGGGTGACCCGGGCTCACATATATGTGTGTGTGTGTGTCTTACCTGGTTATCTTACATGATGGGGCCACCCGATCCGGCATCCAGCCAAAATCCTGACTGGAGGGAGGGGTGTGGCCCAAAACAATAGTTAAGTACGCCAGTCAAACGTGCAATTAAAAGACTAGAAAATAATGGTAATGGTTGACTGATTTAGTGTACAGTACCTTACACAAGAGTTAAATTCAAAAGAAATTCATGAGTCCAAATAATAGAGTACAGTACTAGATAAGGACTACCCCCCTGTTACTACTCTACTTGACGCGGTTGGAGGGCTTCGGGGCCGGCGACTGGGGCTTGATGGGGGATGGTTGTGGTCATTTCCCTTCCTATCTCACCTCGAGCTTTCGTCGTCAGCTTGACTGATTTTGAGTAGTTTTTCCATTTCTCTTTCTATGTTTTTCCCTTTCTATTCTTATTCTGTCCCATTCGGTTATCCTCGGGCAACCTGTATCTCATGTCTCCCTGGCAGGTAGCAGACTCCTTGACCTGATTTGTCTCTTCGGTTGCTGTTGTGACCAGACTGACTTGATTCCCTTCGGTAATGCATTTTTTGCTTCTCGATGTGATTTTTTCTACCTTCGACCTGATCTCTCATTCTTCGCCCTGATCACTTCTTGGTTGGTGTTGCGGTGTAGCAGTTCTTGCCTCATCCTTCGGCCCTGCCCTATAAGAGCTCTGATGTGGAGCTCATGTGGTCCGGCTGAACTGGTGAATTGGCGAGAAATGTCTGCGTGTCTTCGCCTTCCTCGATTTGTTCCCCTACTGCCCTTCCCTCTCTATCTTGACTCGTTTAGTTATATATCTTGATCGAATCCTTCGGGCCAGCCCTATGAGAGTTCTTTTTATGGAGCTCAGTGGTCTGGTTAAACTAATATTAAAAAAAAAAAAAAAAAAAAAAGGACAAACATGGGCTTACAGCTTTAGAGGACAATGGGGATATGGAGGTTGGGTTGTTTTTTATAATAAGTATCAATATAGTTGAACAAGGACTCTCGCAAAGCATCGTGGAGTCTGGATTTAAATGAGTTAACCCCTAAAGATCGGGGTCGGACTTAAGTCCGACACGACAAAATTGGACTAAATGGCGGGATCGGACTTAAGTCCGTGGGCGTATTCCCGCCCTAATTTAGGTGGAAAGCGAAACTTGGTGGTCAGGCGGTGTACTACAAGGGCCCACCCACACATCCCCACTGCGTGACCGTGACTCAGTGACCCTCAAGCAGCCATAATGGAAGGTCAAGATTTGCCCGTGTTCGATTCGATCTAGTGCGTCGCGCCACCCTACTAACTACGCCTGGCTTACCACCCAGGAACAAGATATCATGCTGAATTCTTCAGAACTTTCTAATAAGCTGTTGGATGAAACCGTCGAAGGTCTGGGTGAGAGTTTTGGTAGTGTGGATGACTCGGAAGACGAAAATAACCCGATCATAGGCTTTCACCCCAAGCATAATTTGCGTGGGGTGGATGTTGTGGTTGATATTGGACAGACCCTTGAGCAAGTTGGAGACGTTCCTGACGAAGAACATACTGGTGTGGGTGTTGGTAAGTACAATTTACATTTTATAATTGCTTGAAAATGTGATTGCAAGCATTTTATCACCTTACGAGCGGCTGGTGGAGTATATTTCACTGTGCCGCCCAGCGTTTTTTTTTTATACCCTAAATGGGGTTGTTTCCGTGCTCTTTTTCATGCATATACAAGACCCAGAGCGTAATACAAGTATGTATCCCTGAAAGGGCATAAATTGAGCTTTCCAATGACACCCGAACCATCCTTCTACTATCATTGGTTGTCTTTCAACGATCGTGCAACACGAGTGCAAAAACCCTAAAATACGGTAATTTCCCTATATAATTCCCTGTGTGGCGAGCGGTCTTGAGGTAATTTATGCTCCTAATCACCGCTCCGCTCTCTCTCAGAGCACATTACGTCCTCAAAATTGCACTCTACAAGAAATTTCCTTTGCATTTTATAGCGTATTATTTGCAGGCGTTCGGTAAATTTCTTACGGTAATACAAACAACGAAAGATTGAATATTTGTGCTTGGCATTATATGATTGTGGGGAACAGATGTAGGCCTACCGTATATATTATTTTTTCATATATATGATACATATGTAACATTGTTATATTATCACAACACTCTCTCTCTCTCTGTCTCACTCTCTTTGTTTGTACTCCTTTGTACTCTCTTTGTCTGCTGTAGGCCAGGGCACGCCCCTAACTAATCTTCTCTTCCCTCCCAGAGGAAATCACACCTAGCAGATGTTCTTGACCTCCTCTCTCTCTCTGTCTGTCTCTTCCTCTCTGGGTCTACCTATACTGCATGTGACATTGAAATTGCTTGAGAGTTTGATTGCAAGCATTTTATAGCGTATTATTTGCAGGCATTCGGTAAATTTCTCACGATAACCAGGGTATATGGTACATTTCTCACGATAATACAAGCAACAACGAAGCTTGGCGAAGATTGTGGTCTACAATATACCTTTTTATAATTGCATGTGACCTTGTAATTGCTTGAAAGTTTGATTGCAAGCATTTTATAGCGTATTATTTTCAGGCGTTCAGTATATTTGATAAATATATCAAAATAAGTCCTGTGGGACTATGAAATAGCAATTATTGGACAAGGAAAATATTTTGTTCATCCCTCCACTGGAACATCAACAACAATGTCAACAACGTATCGCCGTCGGCAATCGTAAGATTCAGAGTCGTAAAGATTCCAGGACGAGCTCAATAGAAAATTAATGAATGAAATGAATGAGTGTGAAAGTGAAAGGTACAGCATGATGGACAGAAGAGGTACGAATAGCTGTGGAAGAAAAGAAGAAAGCATATAGAGAGTGGTTGGGTAGCAGAGGGAATGAAGATTCCGAGAGACAGAAACGAGCGAGGTACGTGGAGAGTAAGAGGGTGGTGAAGAGAGTAGTGAAGGAAAGTAAGAGAAGAGTAGATGAGGAATTTAGAAGGAATCTGAGTGTAAAATGGAGGGAGAGTAAGAAACTGTTCTGGAAAGAAGTCAAGAAAGTTAGGGAAGGTAGCAAGGGAAACAGTAAGGGTGTGAAAGATAAGAATGGGAGAATGCTAGCCGAGAAGCAAGAGAGAGTCGAAAGATGGAGGGAGTACTTCAGTGAGTTGCTAAATGAAAGGAATGAAGAGCCAGCAAACATAGCTGGATATGGTATGGGAGGGAGAAGAAGAGAAGTAGTGGAGGAGGAGGTGGGGATCAGGAGGTCAGAAGTGTGGGAAGCCATGAAAAGAGTGAAGTTGGGGAAAGCACCAGGAACAGATGGAGTGTGTGGGGAAATGTTGAGGTATGGTGGTGAGATAGTGATAGAATGGGTATGGAAAATGTGCAAACTAGCATGGGAGAAGGGGAGTGCACCCGATGACTGGAAGACTGGCATAATAGTCCCCCTATATAAGGGCAAAGGGGAAAGAGGAGTGTGTGGTAACCACCGAGGAATATGTCTTCTAAGCGTAGTAGGGAAGGTATACAGTAGGGTAGTGATTGAGAGAGTGAGAGTGAGAACGGAGAAATGGATAGGCGACGAGCAGGGAGGTTTTAGGAAGGGAAGAGGATGTGTAGATCAGATTTTTACCCTGAATTGTGTTGTGGAGAAGTATCTGGAGAAGAAACAAAAGGTGTATGTTGCCTTTATGGACTTGGAGAAGGCCTATGACAGAGTGGATAGAGAAGGTTTGTGGAAAGTACTTAGAATATACGGAGTAGAGGGCAAGTTGCTGAAAGCAGTGAAGAGCATGTATGAGGGTGCAAAGGCGGCAGTACGTGTGGAGAGTGAGCAGAGGGAGTGAGTTCTTTGACCTGAATGTTGGTTTGAAACAGGGGTGTGTGATGTCCCCGTGGTTGTTTACTGTATATATGGATGGAGTTATGAAAGAAATACTATCAAGAGCAGTGGATGTTGGTGTATCGCTGAAAAGGGAGGGAATTGAGTGGAAGCTACCTATACTGCTGTTTGCGGATGATACAGTTCTGATGAGTGATAATGAATGGGAGTTGCAGGGTCTGGTAAATGAGTTTGGAACAGTGTGCGAAAAACGGAATTTGAAGGTAAATACGGGGAAGAGCAAGGTTATGGTCTTCGAAAGGGGTGAAGTCACAGAGTGTGAGGTGAAGCTGAACGGTCAGGCTATGGAGATCGTCAACTCTTTTAAGTATCTGGGCAGTGTGTTGAGTAAAGATGGGACTATGGATGAAGAGGTGCGGGAGAGGGTACAACAGGGGAAGAGGGTTGTAGGAACGCTAAAAGCAGTAACAAGAAATAGGGTGGTCAGTATGGAAGTGAAGAAGTCCTTGCATGACAGTGTGGTAATCCCGACACTGACTTACGGAAGCGAAGCATGGACGTTGGTTGAAAGACTCAGACCAAGAGTGAGAGCAGTGGAAATGAATTACTTAAGGAGTGCGTGCGGAGTTACATGGAGGGATAGACAGACTAATGAGGAAGTAAGAAGGAGGTGTGGTGTGGAGGTAGATGTGCTGGAAAGTGTGAAAAGGAACAACTTGAGATGGTTCGGCCATATGGAACGTATGGAAAGCGAGAGAATGACTAAGAGGGTGTATGAGAGCGAGGTGGAGGGACAGAGGGGGAGAGGTAGACCGAATATGAGGTGGAAGGATGGAGTGAGGAAGTACATGAACGAAGGTGGTGCTGGTTGGGGGGAGGGGCGTCGACTGACTGGGGACAGAGGTGCATGGGGGCGGTTCGTTCGTGGCCACCCCTTCGGGGATCACGGCGTCAGGCAATAGATAGATAGATAGATAGAATGAGTGTGCAGTACTGCCAATACGTATAGCGACTTCCGCTAGATCTAGAGACCTTTACTTCGATCTAGCAGCAATGACTTACACTAGCGGTTTTGTTTTGAAATTTCAGAACAATTTCGAAGTGATATTATATGGATTTTGCCAATTCATATTTCTAGTGGTATTTATCATGTCTTACATCTAACAATATATGCTAGCGGATTTAACTTCAATTGGTAACCCTCCCGCTCGAGTCGGCTCCAAGAAAATCGATAATGGTGGCACTTTAGTAAACAGGTGATAATCAAAACCGCATGCGTATCGGTTTGGTGTATCGGTATTATGGTAAGTTGGCTACCTACTATTGTTTATACGATATAGTAAGTAATGATAAGTAAATTATTATATATTTTAACACAAAAACAAAATTCCTGCAAAGCAAGCGAAACAGAGAGAGAGAGAGAGAGAATGCAGAAACTGAACTGAAGAAAGAGTGAAAAAGATATAATAATACAGAAATATTACAAGCAAATAAATGAAATAGAGGGATTAGTTAGAGAAAATAATAATGAGAAATACATAATACGGATGAGGAAGAGGGAAAGCGAGCGAGCCAGAGAGAGAGAGAGAGAGAGACAGGAGGAGTGAGAGAGATTAGAGAAAATAGAGAGATTGCAAGCATTTTATAGCGTATTATTTGCAGGCGTTCAGTAAATTTCTTACGGTAATACAAACAATGAAAGAACGCCTAGTATTACAACTAATTACACCCGACCTACCCCTAGCTCCAACACAACATGGCTTTAGGCCACTGCACTCCACAAACACTCTTCTCACAGACCTTACACAAAGAGCTTTTGACGGCATCAACTCAGCTAGACCACCACACAGATCACTATTAGCCACACTCGACATTAGTAAAGCCTTCGATGCCATCCCCCGCCACAACCTAACAAACAAAATCTACAACACAAACATGCACAACAACACAAAAAGGTGGCTGGCCAACTTCCTAGCAGGCAGATGTGCACACGTATCTTTTGCCGGTCAGTCATCTAAAATCAGAAACTTTCCAAACGGAGTCCCACAAGGATCCGTCCTATCGCCCGCACTCTTCAATCTGTACATGCACGATATAACTACACCCAATACGCCCCAAATAAACTTAGCCTCCTATGCAGATGACATAACACTCACATGCACACACCATGACCCAAGAAGAGCAACATATCTCCTTCAACCCTATCTCAACACACTACATGGCTGGTGCACTACAAACAGACTTAATCTAGCCCCAGCCAAATCCACCGCAACCCTGCTCACAAGCTGGACAGGTGAACACGAATACATCCCTCAACTCACCATAAACAACACACCCCTAACACATACACACACACCCAAAATCCTAGGAGTAACATATGATACTCATATGACATTCAAACAGCACACCACAAACATTAAAAAGAAACTGACACCCAGACTTAACGCCCTCAGGTCACTTGCTCACACAAAATTTGGACACAACAAAGAAACTACCAGCACAGTATATAAACAATACATAAGATCAGTGATGGAATACGCAAGCCCAGCCTGGGCTTCTAACCTAGCTGAAACACATCATAAGACCTTAAAGACTATTCAAAACAAAGCCCTGAAGATCATTACAGGCTGCACAGCTACTGCACCCACAGATCACCTACATCAAGAAACCAAAATCCTCAAAGTCAAAGACCATCTGGACATGAGAGGCACTCAATTCCTGGCAGCATCCTCCATGAACCAAGACCACCCACTAAACTACATGGCAACACACCCACAGACACCAAGAAATATCAAAACAACACCCAGCACACGGTATCACACACAATTATTGTCCTCTCTCCCTCCCTGCCCACCCCGAACCAACTTCCAGAAGCACATCCATACTCATATCTCTCGCCAATCCATCCACTCACTCACAGACAACACGCAGCTGCATGCACGACCTCCCGAAATCCATCCTTCCGAATCCTCCCTCCCTCGCGAGGACAGAGTCCACCTGGCCAGGCTGAGATGCGGACACCATCCAGCTCTCCTGAGCGATCAGAAGAGACTGGATGACTCCGTTGTCGACGCCTGCCTGGGATGTAACAGAGCACCCCATACCATTAAACACATCATAGAACTTCTATCTGTGCATTTCACACAACCACTTACGCCAACAACATAATCTACACTCAATGAGAGCTCTGTGGGAAAGCCCGATCGTGGCCATGGCCTTCCTCAGGGACTCGGGGCTGTTCGGCCAGGCAGCTTAGGGAACAACAACAACAACAACATGAAAGATTGAATATTTGTGCTTGGCATTATATGATTGTGGGGAACAGATGTAGGCCTACCGTATATATTATTTTTTCATATAATTATATGATACATATGTAACATTGTTATATTATCACGACACTCTCTCTCTCTTGTCTTTTCCTCTCTGGGTCTACCTATACATTTATAATTGCATGTGACCTTGAAATTGCTTGAGAGTTTGATTGCAAGCATTTTATAGCGTATTATTTGCAGGCGTTCAGTAAATTTCTTACGGTAATACAAACAACCAAACAACGAAAATTGAATATTTGTGCTGCACATCCCTCATACGAAATACCATTCCCACCGTATAGAGAGAATACAGAAACTGAACTGAAGAAAGAGTGAAAAAGATATAATAATACAGAAATATTACAAGCAAATAAATGAAATAGAGGGATTAGTTAGAGAAAATAATAATGAGAATTACATATACAAAGGAGTACAAAGTACAAAGGAGTACAAAGGAATCAAGCAACAATAGATCTAGTGACCCTTCTAGGTTGCTTGTCCTCCAAAACACTGAGGATCAAGTGTCCAAACAGTGGTTTAGAGTGTGTAAGGGAATTACTGCCCTGGAACTAATGTCCGTGGCAGGATTAGGAAGTTAGTAGGGGACAGATGGGTTAGTAACTGAGGGGGGGATAAAATAAAGTTATTCATTTACAAACGCAGTCAGTCTCGGGTTTGATGCGAGATATTTGTCTAGGCGGAGTTTAAATGAATCAACGGTGATGCAGTCTATAACGTTTCGGGGAAGCCCATTCCACAAGTTGACAACTCGATTGAAGAAGAAATTCTTAGATTCGTGTGAGTTAAAAGATTTACCAATAATTTTGCAACCGTTTCCCCGCGTGTAATTAGATTGGTCGATAGTGAAGTACAGTATAATCCCTTATATCCGAAAATCACGAATCTCAGGACATTTCGGAAATACGAATATTTCGGATATTCGAAAATTAGGCCTAGGGCCTAGGCCTATTTTTATTTTTTTTACTAGGCCTAGCCTAGGCCTATTTATTTATTAGGAATTAGGCCTCTAGGCTTCTAGGATGCCTAGGAAGTCCAAAGTTTAACTAACCATTAAATGTTTACTAACATAGAAGAGCATGGCAGGCAAGCTAAACAAATCTCTAGTAGGCCTAGCCTACATTAAATAATCAATGAATATACACAAAATAAAGTGTTTAACTCACCATTGAAGATTGATGCAGAGGTAGTGCTGTAATCCAGGGTGATGCAGAGGTAGTGCTGTAATCCAGGGTGATGCAGAGGTAGTGCTGTAATCCAGGGTTTTGCCATTTCCAAACCACCAACAGAGGTAGGCATGTTGGTTCGGTTTTTTTTCAGTGGTTTCCCCAGTAGGCCTATTCCACTATCCATATCAGCAAATGGTTTTTGTCATCCACTTTCACTAGCCAGCCATCACTAAAGCCACACTCTTCTTTTATGCCCATCTTTTCATGATAATCTCTTGCTTTTTCAATGATTATTGGACCACTCGTAGGGCATCCTTCGGCTCGCTTTACCCAAAACCACTCGTAAAACACTTTGTCAAGCTCCACAAATTTGGCTTCTCGTATTGTATGCCGCTTCTCCAAGGTCTTCTTAACGTCGGAATTGGCCACAAAGCTCAGCAACTTGTCCTTTTGTTTCCTTATATCATAAAGCGTTGTAGAACCGCAATTATACAGGCGCATCAATGTCGTCCTACTGGTTCCCGCATCCATCTTGTGACATATTTCTATCTTCTGTTTAATGGTGAGTACAACCCTTTTCCTCTTGTTTGAAGATCCTGTCGACATCTTGAGTATACTAGGCGTTGATTTAGATGATTTCGGAGGCACCATAGCGTAGATGATAGACGATTCACAGCGATAAACACGGAGCGTCACGAGCAAATTTTACGGACAATGGTGAGATACAATGACGCCGAAACAACACAGGGAGGCGGGAGGCTGCGCGGTGCGACACCTTGCGGTTGGGCCGTAAAATTGCCGCCCCACACGAACGGGAGAGCGGTCTGTTTGAAATTACGGTTGGATCCCGAATTTCTGCGGTTATTAGAGTTTAGGAAAATAGGATGATTATGTACGGTTGACTGAGATTTTCGGTAGTACGAAATACGGTTATAAGGGATTATACTGTACTTGCTACAGTCCATATTGTCGATGCCTTTGATGATTTTGAACACTTGAATTAAGTCACCTCTTAATCTGCGCTGGGTTAAAGGAAATAGATTTAATTCTCTAAGACGCTCTTCGTATGGTTTGTTCTTTAGGCTAGGTATAATTTTGGGAACTCTACGTTGAACTCGTTCTAGCTTGTTTATATCTTTTTGGTAATAAGGGAACTGAAACGCAGTATTCCAGAAGAGGGCGGACTAAGGAATTGTAAAGGGTTAGGATAACTTCTTTGGGGCCACCGCCGTGGGGCCACCTCCCGAGGCTGCCAACCGCGGATGGCTGCCGACCCTCCACAGCCGAAGACAAAATCAACGACCAGTGGAGGAAAACCGGATGCCGGCCGCGGGGAGCAGTTTCGGGAGCCAAACCGTCACAACCATCCCCTGCCCCCTCCCTGGGGGCACGGGTCCTTGGAGCGGCTTCGGTCGCGGCGGGAATTTCCACACCTCTCACACCACACACACACATCACACAGTTTTTCCTACACCGAGAAATGACTCTCCGGCTGTCATTTCTCGAAGACTTCTTCTAGCCGGAGACATTGAGAGCAACCCAGGACCCACGTTCACATACATATGTCCAACTTGCTCAAAACCCATCACTTCGAGTCGCCATACTAAGGGTTCAGTTCTCTGCAATTCATGCGGGAACTGGACCCACTTCACCTGCACAACACTTGCCTCCAAGAAACACTACACAAACACCTGGACCTGTTCCTCATGCCCCTCCCTCTCCCAGTCAAATCCCTCACCTAAAACCCGTCCACCTCTCCTCCCCAACCCACCTAACCTTCCCATATCATCCACTCCCCCCCTAAAACCCGTCCACCTCTCCTCCCTAACCTACCTAACCTTCCCATACCATCCACATCCTCAACTCAACACACCACACCCCATCCTAATCCATTCCAACCCCCATCTCCTGCTCCCCAATCCCCACCCCCACCTCACCCATCCCAACCCCCAGCCCCTCCCTCACCCCCACCTCCCCCACCCCCACCCCATCCTCGTGCAGCAGCACCCAACATTCATCGTGCACATAACATTAACATTCTTCAACTGAACATAGATGGCATCAACACAAAGAAACACGAACTCTCACACTTCATCAAACAACACAACATACACATTGCCATCTTACAAGAAACAAAACTCCGCACAACACAAAAAACACCCACATTTCATAATTTCACCACCATCAGACAAGACCGGGCTGTCGGCGGGGGCGGTGGACTCATCACCCTGGTACACAAAGAAATATCATACATAGTAACCAGTGTACAAACCAAATCACTCCTCCCCCCAAATGATAACACAACAGAAATACAGTCAATTAAAATACGCACTGGCAACAACTCCAACATAACCATCATAAACACATACATCCCTCCCCAAACATCCCCTACAGTACCAAATGAATACAGACCACACTTACAACACATCACAAACACCCCAAACACCCCACACATCATCCTGGGTGGTGACTTCAACGCCAAGACGTCGGCCTGGTTTGTCGACAACCCCGACACAGACAGAGGGCTGGTACTACAAAACCAAACCGATAACCTCATCATCCTTAACGACATCCATCAACATACCCATATTCCTCACCAAGCCCTCTATAACCCATCATCTCCAGACATCACCTTTTGCTCCCCAGAACTCGCCCCCACAACATCCTGGAGGGTGGTCAGAACCTTAGGCTCTGACCACCTCCCGATCATTATCACCACCAAAACCAGACTCACCCCAGCTAGCCACAAACACACATACACCAATTATAAAAGAGCTAACTGGGAAGCATTCACAAATGAGACAGAACAACACTTCACAACTCTAAACAGTACACCCATCACTAACATCAACAATGCTGTACACATACTCAATAAAACTATCCAAAACGCTGACAAGAAACACATTCCAAGAGGTAACAGAAAAAGACACAACCCCAACTTCACACCAGAAATTCAAAACCTCATCAGACAACGCGACATACTGAAACACTCCCCAGCACCCCACACACAAGACATCACACAACAAATTCAAGCACTCAACACCCAAACTAACAACAAAATACAAGAACAACAAAAACTAAATTGGAATAACTTCTTACAAACACTTGATCACAAAACAAACCCCAAAAAACTATACAAAACACTAAACAGCATCACACTTTCCAACAGCAACACAACACAATCACATGCTGCAATCACAACAACAGACTCTACTCCTTCATGTAAACAACAAGCAAACACTCTCATCAATCACTTTTCACATGTCAGCCACCTAAAACCTCACAAAGACGACCGACGTGTCATCCGACGTAAGAGACAATTCCCCACAGACCCTGACTATACACCCTTCACCAATCACCAGACAAAGCATATCATCAACAATCTCAAGCACTCACCCGCCTGTGGCCTAGACAACATAAGCAACATACACCTCAGACACCTGGGACCACAAGGCATACAAGCACTCACTAACATATCAAACTACAGCTATTCACACAACACAATACCAGACATTTGGAAGCATGGTATCATCATCACATTCCCCAAACCCAACAAAGACCCCACGCTACCCTCCTCGCACCGCCCCATCACACTCCTTTGCTCCCCCTCCAAAGTCATGGAACGCCTAGTATTACAACTAATTACACCTGACCTACCCCTAGCTCCAACACAACATGGCTTTAGGCCACTGCACTCCACAAACACTCTTCTCACAGACCTTACAGAAAGAGCTTTCGACGGCATCAATTCAGCTAGACCACCACACAGATCACTATTAGCCACACTCGACATTAGTAAAGCCTTCGATGCCATCCCCCGCCACAACCTAACAAACAAAATCTACAACACAAACATGCACAACAACACAAAACGGTGGCTGGCCAACTTCCTAGCAGGCAGATGTGCACACGTATCTTTTGCCGGTCAGTCATCTAAAATCAGAAACTTTCCAAACGGAGTCCCACAAGGATCCGTCCTATCGCCCGCACTCTTCAATCTGTACATGCACGATATAACTACACCCAATACGCCCCAAATAAACTTAGCCTCCTATGCAGATGACATAACACTCACATGCACACACCATGACCCAAAAAGAGCAACAGATCTCCTTCAACCCTATCTCAACACACTACATGGCTGGTGCACTACAAACAGACTTAATCTAGCCCCAGCCAAATCCACCGCAACCCTGCTCACAAGTTGGACAAGAAGACGAATACATCCCTCAACTCACCATAAACAACACATCCCTAACACATACACACACACCCAAAATCCTAGGAGTAACATATGATACTCATATGACATTCAAACAGCACACCACAAACATTAAAAAGAAACTGACACCCAGACTTAACGCCCTCAGGTCACTTGCTCACACAAAATTTGGACACAACAAAGAAACTACCACCACAGTATATAAACAATACATAAGATCAGTGATGGAATACGCAAGCCCAGCCTGGGCTTCTAACCTAGCTGAAACACATCATAAGACCTTACAGACTATTCAAAACAAAGCCCTGAAGATCATTACAGGCTGCACAGCTACTGCACCCACAGATCACCTACATCAAGAAACCAAAATCCTCAAAGTCAAAGACCATCTGGACATGAGAGGCACTCAATTCCTGGCAGCAGCCTCCACGAACCAAGACCACCCACTAAACTACATGGCAACACACCCACAGACACCAAGAAATATCAAAACAACACCCAGCACACGGTATCACACACAATTATTGTCCTCTCTCCCTCCCTGCCCACCCCGAACCAACTTCCAGAAGCACATCCATACTCATATCTCTCACCGATCCATCCACTCACTCACAGACAACACGCAGCTGCATGCACGACCTCCCGAAATCCATCCTTCCGAATCCTCCCTTCCTCGCGAGGACAGAGTCCACCTGGCCAGGCTGAGATGCGGACACCATCCAGCTCTCCTGAGCTATCAGAAGAGACTGGATGACTCCGTTGTCGACGCCTGCCCGGGATGTAACACAGCATCCCATACCATTAAACACATTAAATGCCAATAGATTAGACAATAGCTACATAAATGACAGATTAAATTATAGTAAAGCTGATTATGTATCCTTGAAAAGATATTTAGAGGGAGTAGATTGGGATCTTATTTTGAAGGAACGGGACGTACAAGGTAAATATAGTAGATTCCTCGAAATTTATAGAGTAGGAACCAATATGTTTGTCCCAAGATATAAAACTGGAAATTTTACTAAGCAGAAAGATTGGTTTAATTTGAAATGCAAAAGAGCTTTGGGTAGGCGTGATGCAGCTTGGGCTAGATTAAGAAGAAGGAACACTGAGAGTAATCGGAATAAATATAAACAGGAGAGGAATAGATATGTTAACATAATTAGGCAAGTTAAAATGAACTATGAGAAGAACATAGTAAATAAATGTGAAAGTGACCCTAGATTATTTTATAATATATAAACAGTAAGTTGAAGGTAAAGAAACAAATTACTAAATTAAGAGTTGATGCTAGGACGTATGAAAATGTATCGGACATGTGTGAGGTAATGAATAACAAATTGGGGTCAGTTTTTACTAGAGAGGAAGGTTTTGACGAACCACAGGCGGGAGTACTGGAGAGTGGTCTTAGTAAGATTGAAATAACTAGAGATGAGCTGTTATCTGCGATGAGAGGACTTGAAGTAAGGAAAGCTATGGGACCGGATGAAGTGTCTGCCTGGGTTTTAAAGGAGTGTGCAGAGCAATTAGTGGAGCCAGTGAGGGACATAATTCAAGCTTCCTTAGATAAAGGACAGGTTCCTGTTGAATGGAAAAGAGCTAATATCATTCCGATATACAAGAATGGAAACCCTGAGGACCCTCTAAACTATAGACCAGTTTCACTTACTAGTATTGTATGCAAGATTTGTGAAAAGCTAATTAGGAAGAGATGGATGAAAATGTTGGAGAGAAAGAAAATAATAACCCCAAAGCAATTTGGATTCAGAGAAGGGACATCTTGTGTTACCAGTTTGCTATGTTATTACAGTAGGGTGATAGATGTACTCCAAGAAAGAGGCGGATGGGTGGACTGCGTCTACTTAGACCTTTCCAAAGCATTCGATAAGGTACCACATAAGAGATTGTTATGTAAGCTTGAGACGCTAGGATGTGTCAGGGGGAGTTTGCTGAAATGGATGGAGAGCTATTTAACAGATAGGGAAATGAGGACCAACATTAGAGGAACTTACTCATCGTGGCGGAAAGTTGAGAGTGGTGTGCCGCAGGGATCTGTGTTGGCACCTCTCATGTTCCTTATGTACGTGAATGACCTGCCAATAGGCATAAACTCTTACATGTCAATGTTTGCAGATGACGTAAAAATTATGAGACAAATAACAAATAAAAGTAGTTGTGAGGAGCTGCAAGGGGATTTAGATAAAATATACGAATGGAGCACCAAGTGGAAAATGAAATTTAATATAAGTAAATGTCATGTGTTAAATATGGGAAGAAGTGTGAATAGACCAAATTGGGAGTACAGGATGGGAGATAATAAAATTAGCAAGGCCGAAAAAGAAAAAGATTTAGGGTTGATTATACAAGATAATTTGTCGCCAGAGAAACATATTAACAAGCTCTTTAGCGGAATGTATGCAATGGCCGGGAATATGAAAGTTGCTCTGAACTATTTGGATGAGACCATGGTAGCGAAAATTATGAAGAGTATGATTAGACCAAGATTGGAGTATGCAGCAGTGGTGTGGTCCCCGCATCTAAAGAAGCATATTCACAAGTTAGAAAGAATCCAGAGAGCAGTCACTAGATTGGTTCCAAGTCTCAGAGAACTGCCATATGAAGGGAGGCTAGACAAATTAAATCTACCGAGTCTAAAAGAGAGGAGAGAGAGGGGAGACATGATAATGATGTACAAATGTACCCGGGGGCTGGAGAGGCTGGATAGGGAGGATATATTAATTATGGATACAGGAATAACTAGAGGCCACAGCTACAAAGTAAAAAGACCTACCTGCAAGAACGATATCAGGAAGTTTAGCTTCCCCTATAGATGTATTGACAAATGGAATGGGCTGGAGGAGGAGGTGGTAGGGGCAAGGAACATCCATATTTTCAAGAAAAAATTGGATAAAAAGTAGACTGAGAGACGGGACAACACGAGCTTAGCTCAACTCCTGTAAACTACAATTAGGTAAATACAATTAGGTAAATTAGGTAAATACATCATAGAAGACTGCATTTCACACAACCACTTACGCCAACAACACAATCTACACTCAATGAGAGCTCTGTGGGAAAGCCCGATCGTGGCCATGGCCTTTCTCAGGGACTCGGGGCTGTTCGGCCAGGCAGCTTAGGGAACAACAACAACAACAACAACTTCTTTGGATTTATGCTCAAATGACCTGCCTGTAAAGCCAATTATTTTGTTTGCCTTCTTAACAACTTCTGAACATTGTTGACTCGGTTTTAGGTTACTCGATATTGTTACTCCCAGATCGGTTTCTCTGTTTACATTCTTAAGCTGAGTGGATGAGGAAGAGAGAAAGGGAGTGCGAGAGAGGGAAAGCGAGCGAGCCAGAGAGAGAGACAGACAGACAGGAGGAGTGAGAGATTAGAGAAAATAATAATGAGAATTACATATACGGATGAGGAAGAGAGAGAGAGACAGAGCGCGCAGAGAGGGAAAGCGAGCGAGCCAGAGAGAGAGAGAGAGACAGACAGACAGGCAGACAGGAGTGAGAGAGAGAGAGAAAGAAAGAGAGAGAGAGAGAGAATACAGAGAATACAGAAATAAGGAGAAATAAGAGAAATATAAGACCGATTACCGAAGGAATAGTAGACACGCGAGAGGCCGAAGTCAGCAACGAACGCAACCGAACGCCCGGGAAATAGACCAAAAAGTACCTCCTCTTCCTCACTTCTTCCCACACTTGCTCATAACATCCATAATAGACTTATATGGGGAGACGAAGAGTTGCTCTTTCCAAAAATGATCGTTTCGTTCGCATTGGAGCCATATTAACGGCGCTAGGGCGAGTGAAATTGAGCGAATATTTCGGGATTATGCCCGCTGAGCGGTACAGTGTAAAATACCTTACCACCCGCTAAATGAGGGTTAAGGGAGGGAGCATCAACTACATGGTTCCGCAAGGATCCGTCCTGTCGCCCGCACTCTTTAATCTGTACATGCATGATATAAATACAGTACACCCAATATATCCCAAATAAACATAGCCTCCTATTCAGACGACATAACACTCACATGCACACACCAAGACCCAGCCAGAGCAACAAGTCTCCTTCAACCCTATCTCAACACATTACATGACTGGTGCACTACAAACAGACTTTATTTAGCCCCAGCCAAATCCACTGCAACCCTCCTCACAAGCTGTACAGGAGATCACGCATACTCCCCGCCATAAACAACATACCCCTAACACACACACACTCACCCAAAATCCTAGGAGTAACATATGATACTCAAATGACATTCAAACAGCACACCACAAACATTAAAAAGAAACTGACACCCAGACTTAACGCCCTCAGGTCACTTGCCCACACAAAATTTGGACACAACAAAGAAACCACCACCACAGTTTACAAACAATACATAAGATCAGTGATAGAATATGCAAGCCTGGCCTGGGCTTCTAACCTAGCTGAAACACATCATATGAAAAGAAAGCTTTGGACATGGATAAGAAGAAAGAAATGATTGTGGGATAGACTAAAAGTGTTAAAAAAGAACAGGGGGTCTAGTATAGAAGCTAAAGAAGTGGATTTGGAACGTAGACAAATAAACAATAAAATAAGGTGGGAGACAAGGAGGGGGGTGAAGGAGAGGGAGAGAGAGATCTACACAGTCAATTATGCAAAAAATGTGAAGGATAATCCAAAAATATTCTGGAAGTACAGTACATTCAGGAAAAGTTAACAAGAAGAGTAGGTATCCCAGAACTGATAGGAGAATTGGAAGATAGGAATAGAGCAGAAACTGATAAGGAGAAAGCAGAGGTGCTGGGGAAATACTTTGGGGAGGTACTAACAGTGGAGTCGGATGATGCAGTGCCTACTATTCCCATCAAACAGGCACCGGCACTAGAACTAATAGAGTTTTCCCATGCTAGAATAAGAAGGGCTATAGAAAAAATGAACAGAAGTAAGTCCCCGGGACTGGATGGGATACATCCAAGAATCATAAAGGAAGGAGGTGAGATGTTAGTAGAGCCATTAAAAATGTTATATGAGGTATCTTTTAATACAGAACATATCCCAATGGACTAGAGAGAGGCGAACATAACAGCTATTTTTAAGAAGGGAAAGAGAAATGACCCAGGAAATTATAGACCAGTCAGTTTGACAAGTGTTGTATGTAAACTAATGGAAACGGTAATTAGAGAAGGAATAATGGAGCATGTAAAATCAAACCAACTTTTCAGTGGGAGACAGTTCGGATTCTTGCCGGGGAGGTCGACAGTACTACAGCTAATTAAAGTGGTATTTGATTGGATGCAAATTCTGGAGGATGGTGATGTTATAGACGTGGTATATTGCGATTTTATGAAGGCCTTCGATAAGGTCCCACATAAAAGGTTAATAGAGAAAGTTAGAAGCTATAATATAGGGGAGAAATGTGTGAAATGGATAGAAGCCTTCCTGAAAGATCGGAGACAGAGGGTACTGGTGAATGGAATAGGCTCGGGGTGGAGGGAAATTACAAGTGGGGTACCTCAGGGATCTGTGTTGGGACCACTACTGTTCGTTATATTTATCAACGACTTACCTGAAGTTATAACTAATGGAAGTGAGATATACCTGTATGCGGATGACACTAAGCTGTATAGAAGAGTGAGGAGTAAGGAAGATGTGGGTTTGCTTCAAGGAGATGTGGAGGGCATGAAGGGATGGTCTGAGCATTGGTTAATGCCTTTTCATCCAAAAAAATGCAAGTACATGCGGATTGGGACAAGCAAGATAGACAAGGTAGGATACAATATGTATGAAGCGATGGAGGAAGTTAATGCAGAAAAAGATATAGGAGTAGTGATAGACAATAAGTTAAATTTCTCAGAACATTTAGCGGAAAAGATAAACAAAGCCAATAGAATTGTAGGGCTGATAAGGAGGACATTTGTGTCACTTGACGAAGAAATATTCAGGAATCTCTATACAGCACTGGTTAGGCCGCACCTGGAATATGCGAACCAGGTGTGGGTTCCATATATGGTAAAGGATATAGAAGCAGTGGAGAAAGTGCAGTGGAGAGCTAGCAAGCTAGTACCAACGTTGAAGAACGTGGGCTATGAGCAGAGGTTGAGGACACTGGGGCTTCCGACACTGGCATATAGGAGAAAGAGGGGGGATATGATAGAGACTTTTAAGATAGTGTCAGGAATGAATGATGAGGATGTGTGTGAAGGTATCTTCTTGATGCGGGAGGGAACAAGAACGAGAGGACACTCTAAGAAAATTTACAAAGAAAGAAATAGGCTTGAAAAGACAAAGAACTCATTTTGTGATAGAGTGGTAAATGAGTGGAACACACTGCCCCAGTATGTAGTCGATTTCGAATCAATAAGAAAGTTTGAAAGTAGACAAGATTTGAAGTTTGATTATAAAGCAAAAATACAGAATAGTAAAAATGTTGCGTCTGCTACCGCCGCCGCCAACACCGTGAACGACCGCAGCAGTGCAAGTACTGGCACTGAGCTGGATACACAGGCCTAGTTTGCCTTTTTCCAGAGGATCTACTGTAAGAAACTGTAAGAATAAGACCTTATAGACTATTCAAAATAAAGCCCTAAAAATCATCACAGGCTGCACAGCTACTTCACCTACAGATCACCTACATCAAGAAACCAAAGTCCTCAAAGTCAAAGACCATCTGGACATGAGAGGCACTCAATTCCTGGCAGCAGCCTTCGCGAACCAACACCACCCACTACACTACATGGCAACACATCCACAGACACCAAGAAATATTAAAACAACACCAAGCACACGCTATCACACACAAATACTATCTTCTCTCCCTCCCTGCCCACCCCAAACCAGCTCCCAGAAGCACATCCATATTCATATCACTCGCCGTTCCATCCACTCACTCATAGACAACACACAGCTGCAAACACGACCTCCCGAAATCCATCCTTCTGAATCCTCCCTTCCTCGCGAGGACAGAGTCCACCTGGCCAGGCTGAGATGCGGACACCATCCGGCTCTTCTGAGCTATCAGAAGAGACTGGATGACTCCTTCGTCGACACCTGCCCGGGTTGTAACACAGCACCCCATATCATTAAACACATCATAGAAGACTGCATTTCACACAACCACTTACGCCAACAACACAATTTACACTCTTTGAGAGCTCTGTGGTAAAGCCCGACCATGGCCATGGCCTTCCTTGGGGACTCGGGGCTGTTCGGCCAGGCAGCTTAGGGAAGAACAACAACAACAACAACCCATAATTCCGTTGTATCGAGAGTTACTCTTAGGCCTAGGCTATAGATAGGCCCGCCATGCGCATCGTCGATCGCCGACACACTCGGCGCCGTCTGCTTACTCTGTTTTTGCTAGAAGACATAGGCCTAGCCTATATATCGCCACAAAGAAATTACCTAACCTAGGTTAGATGTGACCTAACCTATTTTAGATGTATATCAGTCAGCAGAACTCATTGTTATCTCTTGTTTGGCTTTGTTTACCACTGTGCCGAACGGTCCGCAACACACAAACACACACACACACACACACATCAGCTGACTCGAAGCAGTGACCCACGGGTCCAAAACTTTTGTTATTTAGGTAAAAGTGATTTCTGCCTCCTGATATATATCTAAGCTAGGTTAGACCATTTCTTGGTCTGGCTAGCTAGTGACTTGGCAACTTGTTGCTAAGGTTATGTTGTTTTGTACCAGTGGTCACTGCTTCGAGTCAGCTGTGTGTGTGTTTGTGTGTTGCGGACCGTTCGGCACAGTGGCAAACAAAGCCAAACAAGAGATAACAATGAGTTCTGCTGACTGATATACATCTAACATAGGTTAGGTCACATCTAACCTAGGTTAGGTAATTTCTTTGTGGAGATTATAGGCTAGGCCTATGTCTTCTAGCAAAAACAGAGTAAGCAGACGGCGCCGAGTGTGTCGGCGATCGACGATGCGCATGGCGGGCGGTTTGAATTCATTTTCGCCGCATTTTCTCTGATTTTATACCTAATTAATGCCTGGCCGATTGGTGCCGTTGTTTTGAGGGTGCCGCTGTTCTGAATGCCGGGTAAACGAGGTTCTACTGTACTTGTATTTTGAATCTGTGGCCTCTAGTGCCAACATTGGGAGACAGGACAAAGAGATCTTCAGGTTTAATAGAAGACAGACCATGGAAAATTTGGTAACAGTAAATCAAATCCCACCTTAATAGTCTACCCTTAGCTGAATACAGATTTAGGTTATTGAGTCTGTCCGAGTAAGAGAGCTGGTTGAGATTTATTAAGAGCCGCGGCGGTCGAGTGGAGAGCACGTTCCCAGCCAAGGCGGACATTTAGTGGGTGTGGTAGTACATCCTAGCATGTGTATCATGTTCGCACCCAGTCGGGGGACACCTCGACGATGTATACAGACTAATAACACGCATACCAAAGCCATTCCTACAGCTTCCTCTATCTACAACACCCCTTCTCTGCTATCTACACTTTCCCAGCCATATGAACCTAGTGTACTGTCTGATGACGTAATGGGATTCCAAATGTAAGAAACCGTGGACCTGCTTGGACCACCTACGTTGAACAGATTCAATCAGTTTAACATCACCAATATAACCTGTATTCCAAACTGGAGAAGCAAAATCAATAATAGGGCGAACATCGCTTGTAAATAAGGTAGTCATAAATTGAGCATAGCGACAAATAGTGGACTTAAGTAGGTTAGATGCAACTCCTCCGGCCTTAGCTACAGTAAGTTTGGTGTGTTGGTGAAATTTTAAGTCGTAACTGTAAGACCAAGATCCTGGTGGGACACGGAATCACATACAAATACTGTCTTCTCTCCCTCCCTGCCCACCCCAAACCAGCTTCCAGAAGCACATCCATACTCATATCTCTTGCCATTCCATCCAATCACTCATAGACAACACGCAGCTGCAGGCACGACCTCCAGAAATCCATCCTTCTGAATCCTCCCTTCCTCGTGAAGACAGAGTCCACCTGGCCAGGCTGAGATGTGGGCACCATCCAGCTCTTCTGAGCTATCAGAAAAAACTGGATGTCTCTGTCGACGACACCTGCCTGGGATGTAACACAGCACCCAACACCATTGGACACATCCTAGAAGACTACATCTCACACAATCACTTAAGAACATAAGAAAATGGGAGTCTGCAGAAAGCCGATTGGCCCACACAAGGCAGATCCCTCTCACACCTAACCCTAATTATAAGGCCTAATTATAAGCCCAGCTCACTAACACCATTAGGACTGACCTCACCGAAACGGTCAGAAGTCAGAAAACGAGGGTCTGCAGAGCGCCGATTGGCCCACACCTGACAGATCCCCCTCACACCCAACCCATCTCGTCCATATGCCTATCTAATTTTATCGTAAAGCACCCTATCGTTCTTGATCCCACTATATAGCACTTGGTAGCCTATTCCACCTATCTACAACTCTGTTACCAAACCAATATTTGCCTATATCTTTTCTGAAACAAAATTGATCTAACTTGAAACCATTTGTTTGAGCTTTAGTACATTTTTCATGTCCCCTTTATTAATCCCACTAACCCACTTGAACACCTCTATCATATCCCTTCTAACTCTGCGTCTCTCTAACGAATGTAAGACTATATTTCTTCAACCTTTCTTCATATGGAAGATTTCTAATATGGATAATTTTTGTCATTCTACGTTGTACTCTCTCCAATGAATCTTTGTCCATTCTGTAATAAGGACACCAAAATTGAACAGCATAATCCATATGGGGTCTCACTAATGACAAGTAAAGTTTTAAGATAACATCAGCATTTCTGTTACTCACACTCCTAGAGATGAACCTGAGAATCCTGTTAGCCTTGTTACGAACGCTTATACAGTACACTGTTTTCTAGGCTTCAAATCATTGCTAACAAACACACCTAGATCTTTCTCACAGTCTGAGTTTTCTAATTCCATATTAGCTAGTTTATGTTTAACATTTGCATGCATCTTCCCTATCTTTAGTACCTTGCATTTGTCAATGTTAAACTTCATCTGCCAATTTACTGAACATTCGTGTAAGGTATCTAGATCCCTTTGCAGGCACTCAGCACTATATCTCTATCTGTCAATGTTTCTCCCCATTTTGGTATCGTCTGCAAATTTACTTATCCTACTAGTTATACCTAAATCAAGGTCATTTATGTATACAGTATAACAAATAGCAGAGGACCTAATACAGATCCCTGGGGGACACCACTTTTGACTACTCCCCATTCTGACTTGGTACCATTTATGCTGACTCTCTGCTTCCTGCCAATTAGCCATGACCTAATCCATCCCAAAAATGCCCCACCTATTCCATGCGCCTCAACCTTTCTCATCAATCTCTCATGAGGGACTCTGTCGAAAGCTTTACTGAAATCTAAATATATAATATCATATGACTTGTCATTATCTACTGCTTTATATACCTCTGAGAAAAAGCCAAGCAAATTAGTAAGGCAAGAACGTCCCTGAGTGAATCCATGCTGAGAAGAATTGATTAACCCTCCTGGCCCGGGCAGGCCCTCCAAAGAACACCACGAAATAAGGGCAGGTGCCCGGGTGTCCTTTCAGGAGATAGTAAGCTTGAAAGCCTATTCAGCTTGGTCTGAACGCCGTGCGTCCGACGCATGTAAACAAAGTCGATCGTTGCGTCACCGCACCTCCGAAAACAATAAGGAGAGGTCGGATCAATGTTATTGTTGTGACGTCAGACGAAATTAGTGTGTGAAAAGCTCCCATATTGTCAACATCGCAGAAAAATTAGCTCCACTGAAATCGTCATCACAACTGAACCAGTTGACTTAAGAGAGCTCTACTCAACGCCAGTCTACAGATTGGAAACCGCACTATGTTTATAGATGCGTGGGAAATTTCTAGCAGTTAAATTAACAAAAATACGGTAGCCTAGGCCTAGACGTTTTTCGGCCAGATCGCCCGGGTAGCCAACACTGTCCTTTGGAGGACCTGCCCGGGCCAGGAGGGTAAAGTTAAATGTTCCTAAGTGGTTTCTAATTTTCCTAGCAATAATTGACTCTAGTAGCTTTGCTATGATTGATGTGAAACTAATGGGATGGTAATTGGATGCTATTGATTTATCACCTTTTTTGAAGATCGGAACTACATTTGCAAGCTTCTAAGCTTCTGGAACTATACTTTTTTTTCTTTTCTATGTGAGTGAGGGAGGCAAAAGGCAGAACTGCCTATAGCGAGTGCCTCCCCCATAGTTGAAAGAGTGACAGGGCCAAAATCAAGGGACGTTCGAGCCAAAATGCCTGGACACACAGAGTTTGAAGCAATTTAAGTCATAGGAAGAGGGAAAGACTGATTCTGGGAGAGAGTTCCAGAGCTCAGCTGTTGAATAGAAGAAAGTTTGAGAGTAACGTTTCACTCTCGGGTTGGAGAGTTGCACAGAGTAGGGGTGGGATTGTGTTGCAAGATGGGTACCTCGTGCCCTACGTAAAGGAGGTGGTATACACTGGGAAAGCTCTGAGGAACACTGATTATCCCTTCCCGCCCGGGCAGCATTAAGGACCCCGCGGCAGATGGGCAGGAACCCGGGTGTTCTTATAAAATCCGTAAGCTTGAAAGCCTATTCAGCTTGTTTTGAAAGCCGCACGTCCGGCGTATGTAAACAAAGCCTGTCGGAGGCGACGCACGCACCTCTGGCAGCAAGCAGACGTCGGAGCTTTGTTGTTGTGTGGTCTGCTAAGACAGATTCAGTCTTGAAAAGTTTGTCACATTGCTAAAATCGCGGCAAAATGCGCTCCACAGAAATCGTCATCACAACTGAACCAGTTGACTTAGAGAGCTCTACTCAACGCCAGTCTACAGATTGTAAACCACAGTACTGTATGTTTATAAACATGCGTGGGAATTTTCTAGCAGTTAAAATAACAAAGATACGGTAGCCTAGGCGTAGACGTATTTCGGCCATATCGCCCGGGTCTCAAGAACGTCCTTAGGATAGCGAGCCCGTACCAGAAAGGTTAATATAGTAGCGATAGAATAGTGAGAGAGATGCAACATTGCGGCGGAGAGAGAGAGAGATTGCAGAGAATTGGGGAGTGGATGGGAGTTAATGATACGAAAGGCCTTCCTTTCAACTTTGTCTAGAAGAGCGGTGTTAGAAGAACCTCCCCACACATGTGAACAATACTCAATACAAGGACGCACTATGCCCCTGTACAGAGCAAGAAGCTGTGCAGGGGTAAAGAACCCCCTAAGGCGGTTGAGCACACCCAGCTTCTGGGAGGCTGCCTTAGCAAGAGTGGTAATATGGTCCTTCCAACTGAGAGCAGAAGAAAAAGAGACACCAAGAATATTGAGAGAAGATGAAGGATTGATTTTTGTATTGTTGAAGAATAAGGGATAGTCCGCTGGGAGTTACTGACGGGTAGATAGATGGAGAAATTGGGTTTTGGAAGCATTAAAGGTAACAAGGTTTTTTCTGCCCCAATTGGAGATAGTAGTTAGATCAGAATTTAAGTGTTCTATGGCTTCATTCCGTTTGTCGTTGAAAAATTGCTGGCTTGGGCGTTCTGAAAAAACTAATGGAGTAGTGTAAGGTTGAGTCGTTTGCATATGAATGGATGGGAATTGAGGTACAGTTCAGAAGATCATTTATAAAAATTAGAAAGAGAATAGGAGATAGGGCAGAGCCCTGAGGAACACCGGAGTTTATAGGGTGAGGAAGTGAGCGATGGCCATCCACAACCGCAGCTATGGAACGGACGGAAAGGAAATTAGAGACAAAGGCACAGATGGAGGGATTGAAACCGAAGGAGGGTAGTTTAGAAATTAAAGATTTGTGCCAGACTCTATCGAAGGCTTTCGATATGTCTAGTGCAATAGAAAAAGTCTCACCGAAGTCCCGAAAGGAGGATGACCAAGAGTTAGTAAGATATGAAAGAAGATCACCAGTAGAGCGACCCTTAACCTCTGAAGTGCGCATGGGGGGTATGAGACACCACACTCCTGTGCTGACGTATTTGAGCTGTTCCCATCACTAACCTCGTTATTTTACCATAAATAGCATTAATACTTATCCATATGCGCCTATTATAGGTTGATTATAAAGGTATTAACCTGTTACAACAATAAAACAAGTTGAAACAGCGTTTGGATGGTCAAAATCGGCGATACAGGCCGGGAGTTACATAATGTATGGCTGAGGCAACCTCCCTCCCCACCACACTTTCCCAAGTCTGGAGAGAGACTGTCGATCGATACTCTCTCTCTCTCTCTTGCACTCGCTTGCTAACAGTGATGACAATGCCCTACTTGCAACTCGCTAATGTTAGCACGAAAATATACCACAGAATAAGGGAATAACAGGGAAAATAGGTGATAACTGAAGGAGGGGAGGAAAGTGGGGAAGGAGGGGAAGTGGAGGAGTGATATTTGGCATGGCCCAGGGGCAATACAAAAAAAAAAAAAAAAAAAATTGGGTGTTTTAAATGGTTGTTTTTTTCCCTTACTCTTAAGAGTCTTCCCGCAGTCCGCCGGGGGAACTCTTAAGAGTCTTCCCGTAGTTCCCGGGTTAAGGAAGCCATACTGGCGATCTGAGAGCAGATTATGAGAAGAGAAATGCTTAAGAAATTTGGAAGCAAGAATAGTTTCAAAAACTTTGGAAATACAAGAGATGAGAGCAATTGGACGATAGTTGGAGGGTTGTTTCTAATGACTTGTTAAATAGAAATGTTAATGGGTAACTTAACTCATCTCTGCATTCTTTTAATACTCTAGCATATACCTCATCAGGACCAGGCAATTTCGGAGGTTTCAGTCTGTCAATTTCCTTAAGCACATCATTTCTACTTATAGTAACCGTACTTAGCCTATTTTCTATACTATCGCTATATACCTTACGGACTTCTGGAATCTGTGCCAAATTTTCATTAGTGAAAGCGGAAAGAAACTGACTATTTAATGTACTGCACATTTCTAAATAATTTCTGTCATTTCTCCTATCGAAGTTTTAAGGGGGCCTAATACATTTCTAACTTTAGATTTATATAGTTGGTAAAAAGCTTTAGGGTTATTTTTGGAGTCGTTGGCTATCCTTATTTCATAATTTCTTTTTGCTTTCATAATTTCCTTTTTGACCTGCTTTGATAAGAGTCTGATAGTAAATTAAATAACAGAAAAGCATTCTCACCACCACAACCAACACCTCTATCAATAACAGACACAGTTACCCAAGCATTCACCACCACCAAGCCGTTTTCTCTCTCTACCACACCTTCCCCGCATCAAAGAAAACGACTGGAGGGCAAACGGAGGACAAACAATTATATAAAGAACAACGATCAGTTTCTCGCCGATTACACTTCTCCTGCAACATTCCAAACCTACAAACTTGCAACCACTGTCCATGCCATCTACCTCCTGCCTACAAACCACCTAAGCAGCTCCAGAACAAACCAGAAGGACAAATATAACTTACTAAAGCCCAAGATGGCCACCTTCTTCTTCTTTCATCTTCTTCATAAATCGCATTTATGAAGATAAGAATAACACCACCCCAGAGCTACAAGGGAACAACCACCACCCTAACACGAGTTACTGCCATCGAGATGACACGTCCTCCAACACCAGGGAAAGACTTATTCATCACCATAATCACTCCCAAAGTCCAGCAGAACAAGAAGAGCGAAGATGAGAAATCAACCAAGGAATAGCACCATAAACACGCAGACATCCCCACGACACTCTAGAGCTCAACCGCCTCGCCGCACCAGAGAAGCCGAAATATACAGTTAGCATATGTCACCCCACCTCCAGGCCACACGGACTCAACCGCCCTACAATACCCTACCCCTAGGCGCCTTTCTGATGCTCAGCCACACCACCGCCAAGACACTGAGAAAAGAGGTGACCTCAGCAGGAGATTCTAAGATCGAAACTCAGCCAGAGAGCTGTCCTTGCCATCCACAGACGTAAGGCAGTTTCAAAACCTGAGGGCTCGATATGACAAACTGTTCTCGCCACCCACAGACGTGATCCAGCAAACATGGAAATATTGGTACCTTAACCCGGGAGCTGCGGAAAGAGTCTTAAGAGTTCCCCCGGCGGACTGCGGGAAGACTCTTAAGAGCAGAGCTTTTGAACGCGTACCAAAACCGCGCGTTTATAGTCAGGCGGCTAAAAATTGGTGTGGGTATAGTACTACATGTCAACTCTCGACACCACCCCGCCACACGCTCGCCCCGCACTCGTGCAAGCACCACCGCGCCAGTAACCAAGCACAAATGATGTACAAATGTACCCGGGGGCTGGAGAGGCTGGATAGGGAGGACATATTAATTATGGATACAGGAATAACTAGAGGCCACAGCTACAAAGTAAAAAGACCTACCTGCAAGAACGATATCAGGAAGTTTAGCTTCCCCTATAGATGTATTGACAAATGGAATGGGCTGGAGGAGGAGGTGGTAGGGGCAAGGAACATCCATATTTTCAAGAAAAAATTGGATAAAAAGTAGACTGAGAGACGGGACAACACGAGCTTAGCTCAACTCCTGTAAACTACAATTAGGTAAATACTAGTCATGGAGCTCACACGTCCCTCACGCTCGCTCCCTGATGACACAACCAGCCCTCCTGGTGGTGTCAGCCGCCGTGGAAGGCAGAGGGTGGCTGCTAAAGACCCTAGCTACCAGTACGACACGCCCTACAGCTCGGAGGACAAAACACCAGCACCCAAAGCACGGAAAACACGTGCAAGCACGGCAAAGGTACAGAGGTCATTGGTGTTTCGGGACACTGCCACCACGACCCAGGCTACTGCAACAACCACTACCACCACTGCCACCCCTGCCACCAGTACCAGCGACGCAGGAGGCCGCCCTAGGGCTGCAGAACCTGCGGGGGCAGGCAAAATCAAAGGCACGGGCGTAGGGAAGAGAACCCGTACGCCTGCCACAGTGACCCTACCACCACCACCAGCCGCCCCTGGCCCGGCTGCCCCTGCTGCCCCTGCTGCCCCTGTCGCCCCTGCTGCCCCTGCCCAAGGAAAAGGGAAGGGGAAGGGGAAAGGGAGAGGGAAAGCGACTGCTGGCCCTGCCGGCCCTGCTGCCCCTGCCACCCCTGCCGCCCCTGCCCAAGGAACAGGGAAAGAGAAAGGGAAAAGGGCAACAGGCACCACCATCATCTTGCCTGCCTCCAGGGCCACAAGACCACGCACCACTGCCGCCCCTGCCGGCCCTTCTGTCCCTGTCCATAAGACTCCTGTACGTGCTACACTGACCCGAAAAACTCTGACACCATCCAAATATGCCGCCCTGCTTTTTTATGGTTATTCGCAGGGCATTGCCAGCTCGGGTTTCGACGACGACGCCCTAGCACGGGACCAAGGATGGGGGGATTTGGGAGTGGACAGTGGCAGTGAGTCCGACGTCGGTGACGAGAATGAGGAAGGGCGTCTGTCAAGTGAAGAGGAGGGTGATGATGATGCTGTGTTGTATCGCGACCATGGAAGCGATATTTCAGAAGCAGACGCAGACGACATTCCGATCCCTGGCATGCCTTCGTTCGAGTGGTCTGACGGGGTAAATTTTGTACCTGACGTGCCCCAGTTCAATCCTGGGACGTCAGGTACAACTGACGACTGGCCCTGTGACGAGCACGCGAACGAAAGCGACTTCTTCCTCGCTTTTTTCGATTTTGAGGTAATGACTTACATCGTTGCCCAAACAAACGCCTACTACAGGTGGGTGTTTGGCAGATTGGACGTCATTTCTCCAAAAGCGAGAATACGAGGCTGGGTGGATACGACTGTGGAAGAATTTATGACGTTCTTTGCCTTGTTGTTCCTCATGCCTCTGATCAAGAAGCATGTGTTGCAACACTATTGGAAGCACGACCCTCTCATCGCCACCCCAACTTTCAATAAGTTCATGACTCGTGACAGATTTTTGTTGCTGCTAAGATTTATGCACTTTGCAGACAACGAAAATCCTAACAGGATTGACAGGATATGGAAAGTTCGGGATGTGTTCACCATGTTGTTGGAGAGGTATAGGAAATACTTTCACCCCTTCCTCAATTTGGTGATTGATGAGTCGCTCGTGCTCTTCAAAGGACGTCTTGTTTTCAAGCAGTATATCCCCTTGAAAAGGCATAGGTTCGGAATCAAGCTCTTCGTTTTGTGTGACTGTGAAACTGGAATAGTGCTTGACATGATCGTGTATACAGGCACTGACATTGACATACCGAAAGCCGCTGCCGGTGACCCCATGGGCATGTCAGGTGCCATCGTCAGGAAAATGTTGGCACCTTACCTGGGCAAAGGCCACATCATCTACACTGACAACTGGTGTACTTCTCCTGCTCTCTGCCAGTTTCTTCATGACAACCAAACGGGGTCATGTGGGACTGTCAGAAAGACAAGAAAGTTTATGCCTAAGTTCACAGGTAATGTCATTCCTCTGTCAGATGCCTCCTCCAGTGACACACCTTCTGAAGACGACCTGGCCCAGGAACACCGCGAGAGGCATGTCCGAAGAAGGCGACGAAGGGGGCAGAAATACAAGCAGCTAGAAAAGTGTGGGAAAGTGATGGCTCTGAAGTGGAAGGACAAACGAGACGTTCACCTGCTTTCCACCGTCCACACAGGTGCCCAGATGGACTCTGGCAAAATCCACTACCGAACCAGGAAGACCATCTACAAGCCCGACATGGTAGTGGACTATACCAAGAACATGCGCATGGTGGACAAGTCTGACTGTCAGCTGTCAGGCGTTGAGTGTCTGAGGAAGACTGTGAAGTGGTATCACAAGCTCTTCCTCCACCTAGTTGACATCACGATGCTCAACGCCTACAACTTGTGGTTGGTGAAGAGGGAGATGTCCCCAAACCAGAAGCTGAAATTCCGGGAGTTCGTGTATAACGTGGCATACCAACTCCTGGAGAAGTATGGCACCACCACTCACAGACGGACGGCATGGCGTGGGGATCACGTTCCTGACAGAATCCAGCTGGGTGTCGAAAGACACTACCCAACCAACACCGAGCTGATTGGCACTCGTCACAGGCAGGTGCAGTGCCACGTCTGCAGCTCCAGTGTGAGAAAACCCCACGTCACCAAAAGAGTCACCTCAATGTGCACGGAGTGCAAAGTTGCACTCTGCTTGGGTGACTGCTTCAGGGACTACCACACCTTCAAGAACTACTGAGTGTCGCCCCCTGCCCTGCCCTGCCCTGGACTCGCCCCGTGCCCTGCCCTGGACTCGCCCCCTGCCCTGCCCTGGACTCGCGCCCTACCTTACCTGACCTGACCTAATTGATCACGCTACCTCATAATGTAACATATATATTATATAATGTATAAGTTCCAAAGATGTCCCTGTGATATAGCTTTTACATTATATAATTGTATGTTTCATTATTTAGTTTATAAGTTTCAAAGATTTACATGTAATATGCCTTCTTTTTTTAGTATATCAATATATATGTTTGTTATAGCCTAAGTAATGTGTAAATATTTTCTTACCTCAAATGAATTGTACAAAAATAAATGTTTCAATAAATCCTGTCAAACCTACTAAGATAATAAAAAAAATAAAAATAAAATAAAACAAAAAAAACAAGGTCATGTCATTGTATTCTTACAATATGATATATTCTATGAATATTTCATATTGTTTGAATACAATGGCATGATCTTGTAAAAAAAAATGTTTATCAAATTTGTTCTAAACAGTATAAAACCTTCCCCATAACCCCCTCCTGGATTCGATCCCACTACCCTACAACACTGAGTTTTCCAGTCCGCGACCTTACCAACCATGCCACAGGAGCTCATACCAAATATCACTCAAAACTTCGTGTCTACAATCGAAATTAAAAAAAAAAAAAAAATGAATTATCCCACCAATTTACGTTTGTAAATTGATGGGATTATCAATTATAATTGATAAGGATGAGATCTGTGCAGCATGTGAGGAGGTGTGTGGAGTGAGGAGAAGAGGGAGGGGAGTGAAAGGTACAGCATGGTGGACAGAAGAGGTAAGAATAGCTGTGGAAGAAAAGAAGGAAGCATATAGAGAGTGGTTGGGTAGTAGAGGGAATGAAGATTCCGAGAGACAGAAACGAGCGAGGTACGTGGAGAGTAAGAGGGTGGTGAAGAGAGTAGTGAAGGAAAGTAAGAGAAGAGTAGATGAGGAATTGGAAGGAATCTGAGTGTAAAATGGAGGGAGAGTAAGAAACTGTTCTGGAAAGAAGTCAAGAAAGTTAGGGAAGGTAGCAAGGGAACAGTAAGGGTGTGAAAGATAAGAATGGGAGAATGCTAGCCGAGAAGCAAGAGAGAGTCGAAAGATGGAGGGAGTACTTCAGTGAGTTGCTAAATGAAAGGAATGAAGAGCCAGCAAACATACATGGATATGGTATGGAAGGAGGAACAAGAGAAGTAGTGGAGGAGGTGGGGATCAGGTCAGAAGTGTGGGAAGCCATGGAAAGAGTGAAGTTGGGGAAAGCACCAGGAACAGATGGAGTGTGTGGGGAAATGTTGAGGTATGGTGGTGAGATAGTGATAGAATGGGTATGGAAAATGTGCAAACTAGCATGGGAGAAGGGGAGTGCACCCGATGACTGGAAGACTGGCATAATAGTCCCCCTATATAAGGGCAAAGGGGAAAGAGGAGTGTGTGGTAACCACCGAGGAATATGTCTTCTAAGCGTAGTTGTTGTTGTTGTTGTTGTTCCCCAGGCTGCCTGGCCGAACAGCCCCAAGGTCCCGAGCAAGGCCAAGGCCATAGAGAGCCCCCACAAAACCCTCTCTGCTTACCACTAACAAAGCCCGGGTGACCGAAGCCACTCTAAGGCAGGGAGCTGAGGAGGGTGTGGAAACGCCCAGGAAACCAAATCCCCACCCAAGGACCTGTGCCCCTCAGCAATTATGAAGGGAAAGTTGAGGGGCAAGGGGAAAATGTGACGCTTTGGCTCCCAATCTGCCAACTTTTAGGTTGGCAGTAGGGTGGTTGATCCACGGAAAAGACGCCGTCACTTGAGATCTAGAAAATATATAAGTAAAAGGAACAGTCAGAGTAAGCTATGGGTATGGCAGAGATCGCTCAGCTCTCACTCTGATAGACCAGCCCATCACCAGCGTAGTAGGGAAGGTATACAGTAGGGTAGTGATTGAGAGAGTGAGAGTGAGAACGGAGAAATGGATAGGCGACGAGCAGGGAGGTTTTAGGAAGGGAAGAGGATGTGTAGATCAGATTTTTACCCTGAATTGTGTTGTGGAGAAGTATCTGGAGAAGAAACAAAAGGTGTATGTTGCCTTTATGGACTTGGAGAAGGCCTATGACAGAGTGGATAGAGAAGGTTTGTGGAAAGTACTTAGAATATACGGAGTAGAGGGCAAGTTGCTGAAAGCAGTGAAGAGCATGTATGAGGGTACAAAGGCGGCAGTACGTGTGGAGAGTGAGCAGAGCGAGTTCTTTGACCTGAATGTTGGTTTGAAACAGGGGTGTGTGATGTCCCCGTGGTTGTTTACTGTATATATGGATGGAGTTATGAAAGAAATACTATCAAGAGCAGTGGATGTTGGTGTATCGCTGAAAAGGGAGGGAATTGAGTGGAAGCTACCTATACTGCTGTTTGCGGATGATACAGTTCTGATGAGTGATAATGAATGGGAGTTGCAGGGTCTGGTAAATGAGTTTGGAACAGTGTGCGAAAAACGGAATTTGAAGGTAAATACGGGGAAGAGCAAGGTTATGGTCTTCGAAAGGGGTGAAGTCACAGAGTGTGAGGTGAAGCTGAACGGTCAGGCTATGGAGATCGTCAACTCTTTTAAGTATCTGGGCAGTGTGTTGAGTAAAGATGGGACTATGGATGAAGAGGTGTGGGAGAGGGTACAACAGGGGAAGAGGGTTGTAGGAACGCTAAAAGCAGTAACAAGAAATAGGGTGGTCAGTATGGAAGTGAAGAAGTCCTTGCATGACAGTGTGGTAATCCCGACACTGACTTACGGAAGCGAAGCATGGACGTTGGTTGAGAGACTCAGGCCAAGAGTGAGAGCATTGGAAATTAATTACTTAAGGAGTGCGTGCGGAGTTACATGGAGGGATAGACAGACTAATGAGGAAGTAAGAAGGAGGTGTGGTGTGGAGGTAGATGTGCTGGAAAGTGTGAAAAGGAACAACTTGAGATGGTTCGGCCATATGGAACGTATGGAAAGCGAGAGAATGACTAAGAGGGTGTACGAGAGCGAGGTGGAGGGACAGGGGGAGAGGTAGACCGAATATGAGGTGGAAGGATGGAGTGAGGAACTACATGAACGAAGGCGGTGCTGGTTGGGGGGAGGGGCGTCGACTGACTGGGGACAGAGGTGCATGGGGGCGGTTCGTTCGTGGCCACCCCTTCGGGGATCACGGCGTCAGGCAATAGATAGATAGATAGATCAATTATATCATGCAAAGGTTTATAAAAGTTTGTCTCTGTCAAAAATTAGTAATTATATAACTTTATTCTGTCAAAAATTGCCCAAACACTCAGCAAAATTGCCCCTCTCAGTGTGACTCCACTCATTATCACACGGTCAAGCGGTCACGGGGTGACCCTTGCCGCTCCTTGCTGCTCCAGCCACAGCAGCTCTGTCTGGGAACAAAATTTGTATAAATTCAATAATGCATAAAATACTCTTCACAAATACATTTGTATTGTATAATATTGTAAATAAAAATGAATAATAACTGTGTGGGTGTCGAAAATTGCTCAATCATCTTTCTTATGTCTCGCCTACGCGCGTATATTGGATTATACATAGTCATGACTGTCATACAAATACTTGCAGTAGGTCTCGAATATACATTTAGATTGCATATTACTTGGAAATAAATAAATATAAGTTTCTCTGGTGGCAATCTACCCTTTCACAAGTGTAAGGAGACACCAGTCTATATTTAGCTCTCTATCATAAAAGGCAATCTGCCTGTGTTTACTGACCACCCTCATTGCTGGTCTATAATATAGTACTTTATTTACAGTCAATGGCCTACATGTTTCTGTGGTACTTCACATGTGTCTAAAATGCAATGTCTGCTTGCATAAAAATGCAATTCTGAAGTCCATTTATACGTACAACATACGCATGTCTCACTTTCTCTCTCTCTCTCTCCATTCCTGACTCATGTTATTGTAGACCTCTTGGTGGCAACGAACACCAGACACCTGCTAGACATAAGGTTCAAAATCCCAAGACATCCATACGCCTGGGGCGCCTCCACAATTATCACACAGCTGCATATGTTTCCTGCTATATCTCCCTGTCTTCACTCTCTCCACGACTCACTCCCTGCCTCCCTCCCACCCACCCACCCACCCTTTTAGGCTTCCGTCTGCTAGAAACTCATTGATAATGTGCGAAATATCGTATGAATTGGTCTATATGCGGTATATATATTGATATATGGCACGTCTACATACGTACAAGTCTGTATTATAGCATGACAGTGCTCTAAGTACAAGATATAAGTGATATTTATGGCGTAACAGCCAGTGGCGTATCTAGGGTGGGGCAGGCAGGGCACGTGCCCTGGGCGCCACTTGAAGGGGGGTGCCAAATCTTCCTCAAGTAAACCTTATATTTAACTATAGTGCAAATATAATATAAAGTATTATGCGTAAATACCTATCCATTCGTCATTAATAGGCTATAATATGATGAATAACGCCATAGCGGTTTCTTATTATGATGTACAGTTACTACAGTAATAACAGTAGGCTATATATATTTTAAATAAAATTTAGCCTTTTAGGCAACGAATTCCTGCAAGCCATTGCCTAAACATTATAATAGTTAAGTTACCCCTCTAAATATTTTCTGGGTGGTTTTCTTTCGTTACCGGTACTATATTTTATGCAATGTTGAAAGGTGTATATATTTATTGATATTCTGGATTATTTCTCATTTGACTGATTAGTTAATAGTAAAATATTGTTAATACTTCGAAATTTACTATATAAGAGACCCACAAGAAAATCAGGATGTAGGCTATTTATAACTTTAAGCATTCTCGAATGCTAGCGAACGTTCTTTGTTGACAAACACTCCAGAGTCTCTGAGGTACGAAATATATGTATTCATCACTCTACAGTATACTATAATACTCCGTTTCATTTTATCTGATGGTAAATTGAATACATTAGCAACTGATTTCTCGATATGTAATGGAAATATATACCATTACTGTGTTTCTACATCATATAAATACCAAATGTTCACAATTCAAAGCGTATTTGCTACACAATATTCGCAACAGCTAATTAATCAGAGGTGAATACATTGTAAATTTGCAATTTACCGTCAGCTGGAATGAAACTGACTAGTCCCATGTTGTAGGCCATGTAGGCGACGTCCTAGTTATTATATCATGGCTTCCTGGCAACTAAACCTATTAGACGATTATATTAAACTTTAGAAGGACTCGGGCAGCTCAAATGATTATTGAGATAGTTTGTATTCTTGTAATGGTTAGAGATCCTTCCTACACTTAGTAAAATAATATATTCTAATAGTTGCCAGAGTATGGGTTAACTATAGCATAATGATAATCAGATGACAAAGGTAAAATTGACCGTATCTTCAATATGGTAGATTTTAATCTACCATATTGCAGATACGGTCATTTATACTTTTATGATTTATCATCTGATTTTGGCATCAAATCAAGGGTTTTCCTATAGTTTTAGGTGAGATTATTTTGGATGTTGCTTAGGCTAAAATCTAAATACTTTTAAAATTTAGCTTAAAGGTTTAGACGTGGTTTAGAGTGTAATTTTCCTTATTTCAGAGCATTGTGTAAGATTATGAAACTGGTCCTAGCGAAGAAGGAAAGAGGTTTTACCTTTATTTCTTTGGACAATTGGTTTATAGCTTAGGCTAAATACTTTTAGAATTTAGCTTCTAGGTTTAGACGTGGTTTAGAGAGTAATTTTCATTATTTCAGAGATTTGTGTAAGAAGATCCCAAACTATTCCTCATGAAGAAGGAAAGTGGTTTTACCTTTACTGTATTTCTTTAGAAAATTGCTTTATTGCTTAGGCTAAATAGGGGCCTACTTTTAGAATTTAATATATAGGTTTAGACGTGGTTTAGACTCTAGAGTGCCAATTTAAATATTTCAGAGCATTGTGTAAGATGTAGAAAGCGAAGAAACTGAAACAAAAAATGACTGAGGAAATCATAGACCAATTTGCATCAGTAAAACAAGGAAGGTGCAGTTGTAATTTTAATTTACAGTAGATGTCAGATGTACTGTCGTGCAATAATTTGTTAATTACATTATTAACGAGATTGACTTATTCTATTAGTTATCCTGATAATATGGATTTATGTAATCTAAAAGATAGGTGTCAGATGTTTGAACAGGGGCTTAAAAAAATGCAAACTACAATCCAAACTCAAAATAGGCATTATTAACCTAACACAAAACAATGAACCAAACCTAACACACACACATATATATATATATTGTCACTAGGTATCCCTACTATATATATATATATAAACAGTATATACACACAATATATATATATAATTATTTAGTGTTTCAATTACCTAAATATAACTCTGAATATGGCTTTAAAATGCTCCTAGAATTGCTCATATTTAAAAAAATCTCTCCCCCCCCCCCACCCAGCTGGAGAGGCTCGCTGCGCTCGTCCACCACCCCAGGGGGCGGAATTCCAGTTCTTGCCCTAGGCGCTATTTACCATAGATACGCCCCTGCGTAACACACCCTCTCCCCCTTTCATTCCCAGCACAACTCAATCACACCTTGGTTCACGCATAGAAACTCATTGATAAGGTGCGTAAATATCGCATGAATTGGTCTATATGCGGTATATATATTGATATATGGCACGTCTACATACGTACAAGTCTGTATTATAGCATGACAGTGCTCTAAGTACAAGATATAAGTGATATTTATGGCGTAACACACCCTCTCCCCCTTTCATTCCCAGCACAACTCAATCACACCTTGGTTCACGCATAGAAACTCATTGATAATGTGCGTAAATATCGCATGAATTGGTCTATATGCGGTATATATATTGATATATGGCACATCTACATACGTACAAGTCTGTATTATAGCATGACAGTGCTCTAAGTACGAGATATACGTGATATTATAGCGCAAACCACACTCTCATCTCATAAATTGCCGCCAAACCTCCAACCCATCTTCGTTCCCGCCTAAAAATTCTTTGATAATTCCCTTATATATTGCAATTTTTGGTCACTATGAGGCATATTCATTGTTATATGGGTGGCCTACACACGTATACGTACTCTACATAGCCTAAAAGGGATAAAAAAAGGAGATATACGTGATAATACGCGGTAACCCACCCCCTCCTCCCTCTGGTTCTATCCCCTGGGCGCGTGAAAATTCGGCAGGGAAATCTCGCCGCTCGATGACAATCTAGCCGCGCGGTGCCATTCGCTCCACATTTTTCAACTACGGACCGTTCCCCCCCCCCCCCACCAGAATTGTTTTTGGGGGTCAAATATATATGGGCCGATGCACGCAAACATTCCCTACACGCTGATGTACTTTTTATCGAAATTGGCAATGGGTCCCAAAATCATCATACATGTGCACAGTATGACCCTGTAAAAAAAAACCTGTGCGCCACGGAGAGGTTAATGGCCCAATGCTGGATTTCCTGAATATCAAATATTGGCCCGGTACTTGTCAAAACTGCTTTTAATAATGGGCCAATATAAATCCGTTATCCGTTTGCACCCCGGGCCATTAACGGCAATGTATCGTATATATTATGGACCAATGTTGTTGAACCATTATAATTCCAATATCCATTATGAAAATATATTGAGCAGGTATTGTTACAATGACTTAAACCCAATATTGTTTATATTATGGAATTCCAATTTAGGGCTTATATTGTAAAACAATTGTCATTCTGATATGCATTATGAAATTATATTGGGCATGTTTTGTTACAATACCTTAAAACCAATATTGTTTATATTATGGAATTCCAATTTGGGGCCTATGTTGTAAAACAATTGTCATTCTGATATGCATTATGCAATTATATTGGGCAGGTATTGTTACAATACCTTAAAACCAATATTGTTTATATTATGGAATTCCAATTTGGGGCCTATGTTGTAAAACAATTGTCATTCTGATATGCATTGTTATGCCCTGTTTTTCTACAGGATTAACTTGGGTAATGTGAGTTCTAACTGACTGGGTATATAAGGCTGCATGCACAATACAAGGTATGAGGAATAGAGAACACAAAATAAACACACGGTAACAAGACACACGATCACGTTTATTGAAGATGATTAATAGGAAGCATAAGAAGGTATGAATACTCGTACAAGACAAATGATAGAAATGAACAACTAGCATTAGTGGATCTGGATGGAGCCTAGTCTCCCACTTCCAACGTTCAGGTATACTCTTCTGATCACTGGCTTGGTTCGCAAGTTTATATACTGGAAGACATCAATGTTACTTATAGATTCAATTTCACTAATTAGATTTATTACTGGCAGTTCTGGTGCACAAGTAGTAGTTCACAGACTAGAATTAGACACACGTATTTTTAGAGCACGGGAATTCTAGTAACCTCAGGGGGGGTACTGATCTAAGTTTTATATTCTTATAGCAGAAATACGTAGAACACAAATCAGTGGGCGAACGTTAGATATCACTAGGGTTTTACTTCTATGTAATAATATCTGAATAGGGTTAATTACGAGAGTTAATGTCGCCTGTTAATTAATGAACACTGATACGCTTAGCACTTCCGAATAGAATGGTTGTATATGAATTATACTGGGGCAAAGATTATAGCCACTTCATAGAAAGATTAATAAGTGAGTCTCTAATTAGTACTGTAACACGGTAGTACTAATAAAGTGAATCTTGGGTAGTATTTGGTTGGTCTGGTCCTGGTTATCTTGCGTCCGTGATGTTGGGGCTAACGACTGGTTCCGCGGCCGTCCAGGGGGTCCATATGTAGGAAGTTCTCAAGACGGATCTCTTGGCGATCGTTGCTGGCTACACGCTTATATACCCACTGGTGTGTGAAGGTTATAAGGTGCACGTAGATTTCTTGTACGTGGACAGATGCTTCTATCTCAAATCTGCCACGGAGTCTGCCGGCTCTGGAACTCAAATCCCAGGAACAACACAAGGGCAGAGCTAGAGGTCAACTTAAGGGGGCCAACCACTGGTTGGTGTCTATCTTTCAACTGATTTTACTGGGGGCGGGAGCTGGGTTTATAGGCTCAGTTTTGGACCCTGTAGGCCATAGGGATCTCGAGTCTTATGGAATTATTTGAGCTCTCAATAGATACCGGGACTAGGTAAGGTGGTGATTACTGTTGTGGCACATGGCTATAGGGAGCCTTCATAATGTGATATAACTGAGCCTTAGTAAGAAGTACTATTTTGGCTATACTGGAAGTATTGAGGGGAGGCAGACTGGATCTACTTTGCGAGGAGGACTGGGACACCTGTGATAGGAGCGTCTCTCTTATATTGCTCAGTCTTCATTCTATGGTATAGCTGAGGTGCTAATTTGATTATCCGAGTATGCAAGAAAGGTGAATGGGTTATTGTGGGTTAATAGAGGTTAGTAAAGGGGTTAGTCATGCATGGTTAGTTCATTGATAGGAAGAATTCCTGTGCTACCTGGCAATGACCCGGAAGTCAAAACAGGGGTCAGGTATACCTCCGCAGGGGTGGCGGTCTCCCTCCTCGGGTGGGTAAAAAAGGGGAGGTGCGCGCCCTCTCTCTGTGATGGTCGTCCGGCGGCTGTGGCTAGGGGCTTGCCATATCACAAGTGTTTGTAATAACCCTCTGTTTATGAGACAGATGTGGGTGTTCGTAATACCAAAACCGAAGGTGCCTTGACTAGCTGGTTTAATCGGTTGGGTTGTTAATTGCATGTTTGCTGGATGTGGTGGAGACTGGGTTGCTAACTCTGCCACATTTATCTGGAAGTATGGCAATAGAAGTTAGTCACTGGCGAGGCGGCTAGCCTCGCACAGACGATCATTTGGTACAGGGTTGTGAGGGAATAGATGGCATGCAAAGGGTTAGTAAAGTTCTAATGTTGTTCCGTCCTACTAAGGGAAGGTAGGCTGGATAGGAGTCTATATATAAAAGGTTGGAGAATGTTAGCAACGGAAAAATCAAGGATATTCAGGAGGTATGGTGGAGAGGCTAGGTCGGAAAGGAGTCGAGGAGCGTGGGGGGTTAATGAGAGGGAGAGGGTTCAGGGGGCTACGTGGAAGTTTGACCCTAAGGTCTCCGGGTGTAGGGGTGGCATTAGACTACAGTTGATATTGGAGTTTGGGGGTTAATGACAGGGAAAGTATGTTAGCCAAATGCTACCGGGGGATGAGCAATATGGGGTGGTATATGAGTCTGGAAAGGATAGAATCATGTGGACTGTGGGGCTGTGGGGAAGAGGGGGTTAACTGTAGGTGTGTGCTTGACTGTGGATCAAAGTAGGAAAAACATGGTGTATTATTACTCGTCAATACGATGGTTATGGATACTGTTAATCTGACACTATTTCTTGCTGATCTAGTTGTTCCTGGGAACTGCGTTTTCTATGATATATACACCAAAGAAAACGACAGTTCGTAGGGTTAACTTCGGTATTGTTTCGTGGTGAAAATGCGTCGAGACAATGGTAACAGAGGGTTGTATATACAATCTCTGGTTGGGGTAAGAATTAAAGTTACTGCATGGTGGCTAACATCTTCAGTCATTGCTGGCTAGGTCTTACAGGAACAATGGTTCTATATACACTGGTGTACCCGTGGGTATCATAGTTTCTTATCAATTAGGACATGGGGTTTTAACATACTACTTCTCGGATGGAAGAACATACATAGATTTATGGGGGCGGTTGGTCTTCAGAAACTTAGTCTGGCAAGACAAGGTATTTTAAGGGGGTGAACATATTACTTCTCGGATGGAAGAACATACATAGATTTATGGCTGTCTGAACTGGTTGGCATTGGCTCAACCTAGGGACAGGGCATGGGTGTTTTAACCTGGGATTTAACATAGATTTATGGGGCGATTGGTCTTCAGAAACTTAGTCTGGCAAGACAAGGTATTTTAGGGTATGCTGATATTGACATCCTAACTTAGGGACAGGGCATGGGTGTATTAACTTTAAGGTGTATTTATGTTCATCATCATGTAGGTAGAGGTGTAGGACACGAGGGGTAGTGTATACGCGAGGTGTGGAAAAGGTCAGTGTTTAGAAGGGGTAGGCAGGTGTGGTTTGGAGCTGCTTAACCCTGCGGGCTTCGGCCTGTCTGAACTGGTTGGCTCGGTCACCTGGTCCTTTCGTTCTGTGGGCCTTTCTTTCGGGTGTTTCTGTGTGGTGTTCGCTCGTGGCTTCTGTGGTGGGCTTCTCGTTCTGGGGCATTTTACTTCCCTCTCCTTCATTGTAGGCTCGTCTCCGAGCCTCAAGGGTGAAGTAAAAAGAAGCATAGTCATGGTGGGTCATTTTGAGTGTATTTAGAAGGTCCCACCAAGCAAGAGAGCGAGGGTCAGGTTTCTTTTGCAGGTCAATGTAGACCTGTAGGAATGTGTCCTCTGTGTTGTGGAGGGCAGTTGCCCGGGCTTGATGTGGGCGTTGTAGACGGGCTAAGCGTCCTGTGGACGTTTTTACTTTAACCTTTCGTATGAATGGTTTGTAGTTTTCCCCCGTGGGAGTAGGGATGGGGGTGACGAAGGGTGTGGATTGGTTCATGGTGGAGGTCATGTATCGAGTGAGGTGTGTGGGACTGACAGGAGGCCTCTTCAGTGTGGTGAATGGGTTACTAACTGAAGGGGAGGGATTAACGCGTGAAAACGGAGCTGGGGGTGAAGGGGGGATATGAGTCTGGGGTTTTTGGAGTTTTCTTGGGTGGTGTTGTAGGCTGGGAAAATATATTGAGGCAATGTGCAATATCGGTTTAGGTAAGGTACGTGAGGGAGGTGTGTGAGAAAGAGGGGGTGTGTGTGTTGTGTGGCTTGGGTCTTTAGTGTAAGAACGGGGTGTTGTTTTTGTATAACTGTCTTTAAATCTGATGGGTCTGTTGATTATTCTACCTTTGGAGGTCCTGGTGGGAAGGTAGAGGTTTGTCGTGGGACTTGAGTCGCTCGACGATGTTTTATATTGAGGGGAAGAACGCTTTACAGGTGGAGGGTATTTAGTGGGGGTGAGGAGAGGGGTTATTTGAGAGGTAGATGCGTGTGGAGGTTTTTGTCGAGTGAGGGTGGTAGGCGGAATGGAAGAGGATTTGGTGGGGGTATGTATGGGGGTTCTCTCAGGGGTGACTTTGTGGGGGGATTCAAGTGGGGGTGTGGAGGTCGGGCCCGTCAATTTGGAGGGGCTTTGGTGAGGAGTTAGTTGCGTGTTAGACGTGGTGTGAGAGGAGGGGTTGGTCGTTGGCATAGTGTATATTTTAGGGGTTGGTTGGTTGGGGGTTCGATGAGATGAGGAGGTTGGTTGATGTGTGGGTGGGGTCGCAGGGATAGTGGAGGGGAAAGGGGTGGATGCGGGGGTGGGAGGGGGGGGGGGGCTAGAGGGGTGGGTAGGGAGTGGAGATTTAATTTGGAGGGTTGGGGGTAGGAACGTGTGTGGGGTGTGTTCTTTGGTGGGGTTGGTGATTTGCTGGTGGTGGAAGTAGGCGGTTTTATATGAGTTTGGTGGGGGGGTAGATCTAGCAGGTCATTCGGGGTGATGAGGTGGGGGTTGAGAGGGGATGAGGTTGAAGAGGAAGGTATGTGTTTTTGTGGGGGGGTGGGGGTTGTTATTTTTGGAATATAGTTAGAGGGTTTATGGTGTTTACTTGTGATTATTCGTCTTCTTTCCCTTTGTGGAGGAGAATTCGACGAAGAAGAAGAGGAGGAGGAGGATAGTGGTCTGGCAGCCCTACGGAACTGGGTTAGCAGGGTGTGTTTTCTGGAGGTTTTAAAAGATTTTAGTCGTGGGCGTAAGTTGTAGCGTGAGGTTACTGAGGTAGATTGTGTGGTGCGGTTGGGTGTGTACTTGGTTTTGGGTGGGGGTGGTGGTTTTCTCACTGTGGTGCCTGGTGGAGGTATGTCAGGGCTAGACGGGAGGGTTTCCGTTGTGGTCGGGGTTGTGGGTGAAGGTTTTCGTACTTGGATAAGTTGGGGAGGTACTTGACTATCAGAAGTGAAGGAAGGTGTCATGGTGGAGGAAGGTGTGATAGTGGGGGCTTGGAGTTTGTGGAGGTTAGTTTGGGGGGTATGTTGAGGAATGATTTGTCGGTTCGGTGCTGGAGGGCTAAGGCCCTTAGGGGTTTGTATGGGAATATTCATAGCCTGAGTGGAAGGGTTAGTAGGGGTGTTTAATTCAGGGTCGGACGTGAGGGGTGGGGTAATGTCTTGTGGTTTTAGAGGTTTAAACGCTCGGACTAATCTAGTTCGGAACGTGCGAGTCACGCCGTGATAATCGATGGTGACTTGATAGGCATTTGGGACTTGTATGATTGTGTAGGGCCCGACATAGCGAGGGCCTAATTTGTTGGTGACAGGGAGGTTGGCTACCATTACGGTGTCATGGATGGCGAAAGCGTTTTTATCATCGGGGCTATCAGTTTTGGTGTCTTGACAGGTTTGGGCGGTATGGAGGGTGTTTTGCAGATGTTGCAATGGGTCAATTGTGGAGGTGTTGGAGGGGAGGTGAGCGTGATGGTGGAACGGCAGTAACAGGGGTGGCACGCCGTAAACACGTTCATGAGGGGAAATACCGTCTTCTCGGGGACAGGTGTTCATGCCCCATTGTATCATCTTTAGTTGTGATGGCCAGTCTGAGGTGTTAAGAGCAATAATTTTTGTACGTAACTGGTTGTTGATGGTGCGATGGCTGCGTTCGCATATAGCATTTCCTTGAGGCCAGTACGGGGATGAGTGTTTGATCTTAATACCGCATTGTTGGGTGAACTGGTGCCAAACGTGTCCACTAAACTCAGGGGCATTGTCGGATAGAAGAGCAAGGGGAAGGCCGAATATAGGGAACACTTCTGTGGCAAGCAGTGTGGCGACTGTGGTGGCTGTGTGGTCTTTAACTGGGCAGGCTATTAAAATTTTTGAATATACGTCAACAAATGTGACGATATAGCGGTTGCCAGCGTAAGAAGGAAACGGGCCCATGATGTCGAGGGATAGGACTTGGAACGGTTTGTTGGCAGAAATGGTACCAGCTGGGCCTGGGGTGCGTGATCTATCCTTCCCCAATAAACAAGGTTTGCAGGATTCTGTCACTCGTTGTGCAATTTTGGAGGGGTTGGGGGTCCAGTATTGATCTGCGAAGATTTTTAACATCTTCTTTTGTCCAAGGTGTATGCCGTTTCCCTCGTGGATGGCAATCATGTAGTCGTGGGCAATGGTGGGGTCTAAGACTATGTGACCGGAGTCTGTGGCAAGTTGATCTCCCCAGCGAGTCAGTTTCCTGAAGACATTTAACGGTATCCAGGGTGGTCTGATTCTTGTTTCCCAAGATTGAATTAGTGAGGGGGCTGAGGGGGAATTATGTTGGTGGATGGGGGTAGATAAAAGCTCAGTGTTTTGTAAGGCGGCTAGGTTGGTGGGGGGGTCTTTTGGTACTGGCAAACGTGACAGGGCGTCTGCATTGGTGTGAAGTTTGCCTGGACGATACTGTATTGTAAAATCGTAGTCCTCTAGTGTCTCCCTCCAACGTACCAAAATGGCTGATTTGGTTTCGCACTTACGCAACCATTGCAAAGATTGATGGTCGGTTATTATATCGAGTTTTGCGCCCAACACAAATGACCGGAAGTGGCTGAGTGCCCAAATGATCCCTAAGCACTCTCTCTTGGTGGCTGCATAATTCTGTTGTGCTTGGTTGAGGGTGGAGCTGGCATACGCTATCACATGTTCCTCTCCGTCTCTGACTTGAGATAAAACTGCACCAATGGCGTACAGAGATACGTCGGTATAAAGAAGGAAAGGTTTATGGTAATCAGGGAAAGCGACAATAGGGGCTTGGATTAGCTTTTGTTTCAAAGTGTTAAAAGCGAGGTCTCTTTCAGGTGTCCAGGTGAATGGGGTGTCTTTGTGGGTGAGTTGGTGGAGGGGTCTGGCTATGGTGGCAAAGTGGGGGACGAAACGTCTGTAGTATGTGGCTAAACCTAGAAAAGAACGTACTCCTTTAACGGTGGTGGGTGGGGGTTGGTTTTGTATGGCTTGAAGTTTCTTTGGGTCTGGTGCAATACCATGTTCAGATATTACGTGGCCGAGGAAATCTACCTTATTTCGGGCAATCTCGCACTTTGAGGGTTTTAATTTCAACCCGGCGGCTCGGATTCTTTGAAGGACTTGTTTCAACCTGCGGAGGTGTTCTTCCCAGGTCGGTGAGTACACAATAATATCGTCTAGATAGGCTAGGCAGGTTTCCCAGGTTAGGCCATGTAATACTGCTTCCATCAAACGGGAGAAAGTGGCGGGTCCGTTACAGAGGCCAAAAGGTAGGACGTTAAATTCGTAGTGGTGGCCACCACTAGTGGAAAATGCTGTTTTTTCTTGGTCCTCTGCCTTGATAGGCACTTGCCAATACCCTGCTTGCAAGTCGAGGGTAGTGAACCATCTGGATCCGTATATGGAGTCAAGGGAATCGTCTATCCTGGGTAATGGCGTAGCGTCCTTAATGGTTACGTTATTCAATCTCCTGTAATCGACGCAAAAACGGGTTGACCCATCTTTCTTTTTTACTAGGACAACAGGGGAAGACCAGGGACTAATGGACGGGGTGGCAATACCGGCCTCTAACATCTCTTGGACTTGGCGTTCCTCTTCCTGGCGTTGTATGGGATTTTTTCTACGGAATGGTTGTCTTATGGGGGGGGCCTGTGGTGTTAATGATGTGTTGTTCTACATCGGTCTGTCCGATTTTAGTGGGTTGTTGGGCAAACACGTCACTGAACTCTAGCAATAGGTCGTACATGCTGTGTTTTTGGTGGTCGGATAATGTGTCCGTGAGAGGGGGCAATTGGAGGCTGGTAGGGGTGTCATTAAAATCTATGGGGAGGTCATCAAAAGTTTCGAGGTCTCCTATAATGAGACCTTTTGGTAATGTCAGGGATTCCTCAGAGATATTTGCCACGAGAATGTGGTTGATGCGAGCGGAAATGATGGCGGGTTGTAAGAGGCAATGATTGGGGTTGGTGGACGTGGTAGTGGGGGAAAATATCATGTGAGTTTGGGGTATGGGTCGAAGGTTAACCCATTTTTGATGGCAGGGGGGAATTTGGCATTTATCTTGAACTACAGCTGGGCTAATGATGGTGGGGGATCGACTGGCGAGCAGGTGCTCGGTACGCATAAGGGGGGAAAGGTCACTTTGGTGGGGGTCACGCGTGAGGGGGGATTAACCGCGCGTGTGGGAGGATCAGCGGGGCGAGGTGTGAGGGATTTAGAAAACGGAATTTGTTGGAGGGACTGTGGAGGGTTGGTGGGGGAAGAGTGAGGTATAGAAGATGGGTTATTGGTGGAGGACTGAGGTACTGATTGGGGGTTGTTAGAAGGACGAATTTGGGGAGTTTTGTCGGTGGCAGTGACGGTTTGTTTGTAGTTTATATGGGATGGGTGGGTTTGTCTGTCATGAGAGGGCGAGTCAAGTGTGGGGTTTTGCAGTTTGCTAGGGGTGTGAATTGTGTGGGGGTGGAAGGGAGCTACTGATGGAAAACTGTCACAAGGGGAATTTTGTTGGTTGTGGAATAGCTGAACATTTCTGGGGGCATGGGGAAAACATTGTTGGGTACATAGGTCGGCATTTTCCCTGGAAACACGTGTACATAAATATTTGATAAAATTGTGGTTACATACATCAGAGTCTGTCCTGGAAACATGGGAGTTTTATCCTGGACAGAGTTACGAGAATTGAGGGGATTACCGAGAGGGCGTTGCTTGGACTTGTCTTCTTTCGTTTGTTGAGGCATTTTTTCAACGAATTGAGTGATATTTTGAGAGAACTCGGGGCAAGGGGAGGGGTTAGAAGTTACCTTAGTGCTAGCTGCAACTTGGTAACCCTGACTCAGAGTTTGTTGAGGGGGAAGGTGTTTTTTCTTTTTGTGAATAGGTTTCTCCGTGATTGGTTTGTTAGAGGCTTTGGGTTGGATTTTTTTTGTGAATGAGATCAGCCTCTGGCCGCGGTCAACCTGGGCCTGGAGTTTTTGAAGGAGGTCAAGTCCAAGGAAACCATCGTAATGTTTACAGTGGGAGGAAAATACTGTGAACGTGTGATAACAACGAGCATGGGGGGCAGGAGTAGTTACTGACAGGGGCAAAGTGTCTCCTAGGAGATTTAAGTAGGTATCAGCAGCTGAGATTAGTTCTGCTTTGGTGGTTAACAAGGGGCCAAATAGTCGGTGGTGTTGATCATAATAAGACTTGAACAAACATGACTTGGCAGCTCCCGTGTCGATTAACAAGCAGACACGAATGTCCTTGATTTTGGCCATGTAATAAATGGGGGCAGTGCGGTCAGTTATGGCGTCCCCTGCCGAGGCCATCTTGGGCGGGGGGTACTTTAAAAATCCTGGGAATCGGTATCTACCTCCTCCAGGGTTTCCTCGGTATCATCTGAGGTCATGATAGGGGCTATTTCTCCGTTGTGCATTTCCTCCATTTCTTCCTCTTGTCCCAACTCCTCTTAATTTACAGAAATGCGAGGAGTAAAGGGGCGAGGTTTGGCAGAGTCACGAATTTGATGGAGGGCACACTGAGCACTACAGGCAGGGAAATCATAGGGGTTGATAATTACTAATGTAGGGTTTTTACTTTGGTAGGTGTTGTAGGTTTTGTTCTGGTTGAAGATTCTGCGTGGCTGGGTAGGTTGGAACCGGGGCCTACTGGGTTGGGGCTTGCCGGAAGGGTAGGTGGGTCTGTTGTGGAAGGATGAGGATGGGTAGGCATTCTTGGAGTTTTGGTGGTCGGGGTGCTGCGGGTGCGTGGGAAACCTCTTTATTACAGCGATTTGGGTGGGTGCTTCTGTGCGCACGGCCAAAATACGTCGGATCGTGATGAGATCTTTTTGATATCCGACGAAATCGTGCACACGGAAATGATCTTTTACTGCTGAGGGCAATATTGATACAAGGTTGACCAGAATCTGCTGCTCTTGTTGGATTCTGGTCAATGTGGGGAAAGAAACTTTTATATGTTGGGCGATCTTATTCACTGTGGCATCTAGATCGCCTTCGAATTTAGTGTCTTGGATACGGGTGTGGGCCACGAAAACGCCCAACGAAGGCTTAATGGCTTCTATCACTATTGGACGAAATTCGTCCCATGTGAGAGCAGGGTGCACTTGGTAGGCAACCAGGGAAACGGCTTTTCCCAGGTGCGTTAATGTCACGGCTATCTTTTCTGCGTCCGTGGTATAAACTAGGTCAAGTACGGGTTTCACTATGTCCATGAACGTTTCGATCTCGTAAGTTTCTCCATCATAATGTGCGATGGGAATGTGAGAACGGTGCGCCATGATGTTATCGTGTTCTGGCTGTTCCAAACTTGCAATGTAATGCAACCTTTTATCCGAATCAAGAACCACCGCTGCCGCCAATGTTATGCCCTGTTTTTCTACAGGATTAACTTGGGTAATGTGAGTTTTAACTGACTGGGTATATAAGGCTGCATGCACAATACAAGGTATGAGGAATAGAGAACACAAAATAAACACACGGTAACAAGACACACAATCACGTTTATTGAAGATGATTAATAGGAAGCATAAGAAGGTATGAATACTCGTACAAGACAAATGATAGAAATGAACAACTAGCATTAGTGGATCTGGATGGAGCCTAGTCTCCCACTTCCAACGTTCAGGTATACTCTTCTGATCACTGGCTTGGTTCGCAAGTTTATATACTGGAAGACATCAATGTTACTTATAAATTCAATTTCACTAATTAGATTTATTACTGGCAGTTCTGGTGCACAAGTAGTAGTTCACAGACTAGAATTAGACACTGGTATTTTTAGAGCACGGGAATTCTAGTAACCTCAGGGGGGGTACTGATCTAAGTTTTATATTCTTATAGCAGAAATACGTAGAACACAAATCAGTGGGCGAACGTTAGATATCACTAGGGTTTTACTTCTATGTAATAATATCTGAATAGGGTTAATTACGAGAGTTAATGTCGCCTGTTAATTAATGAACACTGATACGCTTAGCACTTCCGAATAGAATGGTTGTATATGAATTATACTGGGGCAAAGATTATAGCCACTTCATAGAAAGATTAATAAGTGAGTCTCTAATTAGTACTGTAACACGGTAGTACTAATAAAGTGAATCTTGGTATGTATTTGGTTGGTCTGGTCCTGGTTATCTTGCGTCCGTGATGTTGGGGGCTAACGACTGGTTCCGCGGCCGTCCAGGGGGTCCATATGTAGGAAGTTCTCAAGACGGATCTCTTGGCGATCGTTGCTGGCTACACGCTTATATACCCACTGGTGTGTGAAGGTTATAAGGTGCACGTAGATTTCTTGTACGTGGACAGATGCTTCTATCTCAAATCTGCCACGGAGTCTGCCGGCTCTGGAACTCAAATCTCAGGAACAACACAAGGGCAGAGCTAGAGGTCAACTTAAGGGGGCCAACCACTGGTTGGTGTCTATCTTTCAACTGATTTTACTGGGGGCGGGAGCTGGGTTTATAGGCTCAGTTTTGGACCCTGTAGGCCATAGGGATCTCGAGTCTTATGGAATTATTTGAGCTCTCAATAGATACCGGGACTAGGTAAGGTGGTGATTACTGTTGTGGCACATGGCTATAGGGAGCCTTCATAATGTGATATAACTGAGCCTTAGTAAGAAGTACTATTTTGGCTATACTGGAAGTATTGAGGGGAGGCAGACTGGATCTACTTTGCGAGGAGGACTGGGACACCTGTGATAGGAGCGTCTCTCTTATATTGCTCAGTCTTCATTCTATGGTATAGCTGAGGTGCTAATTTGATTATCCGAGTATGCAAGAAAGGTGAATGGGTTATTGTGGGTTAATAGAGGTTAGTAAAGGGGTTAGTCATGCATGGTTAGTTCATTGATAGGAAGAATTCCTGTGCTACCTGGCAATGACCCGGAAGTCAAAACAGGGGTCAGGTATACCTCCGCAGGGGTGGCGGTCTCCCTCCTCGGGTGGGTAAAAAAGGGGAGGTGCGCGCCCTCTCTCTGTGATGGTCGTCCGGCGGCTGTGGCTAGGGGCTTGCCATATCACAAGTGTTTGTAATAACCCTCTGTTTATGAGACAGATGTGGGTGTTCGTAATACCAAAACCGAAGGTGCCTTGACTAGCTGGTTTAATCGGTTGGGTTGTTAATTGCATGGTTTGCTGGATGTGGTGGAGACTGGGTTGCTAACTCTGCCACATTTATCTGGAAGTATGGCAATAGAAGTTAGTCACTGGCGAGGCGGCTAGCCTCGCACAGACGATCATTTGGTACAGGGTTGTGAAGGGTTGTGAGGGAATAGATGGCATGCAAAGGGTTAGTAAAGTTCTAATGTTGTTCCGTCCTACTAAGGGAAGGTAGGCTGGATAGGAGTCTATATAAAAGGTTGGAGAATGTTAGCAACGGAAAAATCAAGGATATTCAGGAGGTATGGTGGAGAGGCTAGGTCGGAAAGGAGTCGAGGAGCGTGGGGGGTTAATGAGAGGGAGAGGGTTCAGGGGGCTACGTGGAAGTTTGACCCTAAGGTCTCCGGGTGTAGGGGTGGCATTAGACTACAGTTGATATTGGAGTTTGGGGGTTAATGACAGGGAAAGTATGTTAGCCAAATGCTACCGGGGGATGAGCAATATGGGGTGGTATATGAGTCTGGAAAGGATAGAATCATGTGGACTGTGGGGAAGAGGGGGTTAACTGTAGGTGTGTGCTTGACTGTGGATCAAAGTAGGGAAAAACATGGTGTATTATTACTCGTCAATACGATGGTTATGGATACTGTTAATCTGACACTATTTCTTGCTGATCTAGTTGTTCCTGGGAACTGCGTTTTCTATGATATATACACCAAAGAAAACGACAGTTCGTAGGGTTAACTTCGGTATTGTTTCGTGGTGAAAATGCGTCGAGACAATGGTAACAGAGGGTTGTATATTATACAATCTCTGGTTGGGGTAAGAATTATAGTTACTGCATGGTGGCTAACATCTTCAGTCATTGCTGGCTAGGTCTTACAGGAACAATGGTTCTATATACACTGGTGTATCCGTGGTATCATAGTTTCTTATCAATTAGGACATGGGGTTTTAACATACTACTTCTCGGATGGAAGAACATACATAGATTTATGGGGGCGGTTGGTCTTCAGAAACTTAGTCTGGCAAGACAAGGTATTTTAACCCGTGGAGCCCCAGCGACGCGTCTGACGCGTCAGCTATGTATGTAACGCACAGCCCCAGCGACTCGCCTAACGTGTCACCCTTATAGCTCCAGTCGTAAGGCTCAGAATGGCTCTAGATTTATATGGGAACTACTTTGGGAACCGGCGGACTAATTCCAAAACTTTTTGTCGATACGCGTGCGCGCGCGGGGACGGGAGAGGGCACCCGCCTTCCCACACCTCATGGTCAGTTTTCCGCGTACCCTCTCGAGTGAAACACCATGTCTCGACGTTCTAGTGCCCGCCATACCCGCTCCTGCAGTACAGAGGAGGTCATGGATATACTGTACGACACTGACAGCCCTGATAGTGACACTGACTCGGCATTGAACGAGTATGGGGACGAGTATGCCCCTTCGGAAGCCGAAATAAGAGAGCTAGAGGAAGAGCTTGCTCAGATTCCTGTCAGGCGGCGAAGGCGTCCGTCACAAAGACAGCAAGGGGCAAGTGCACCTCCCCACCGCCCACTTCCCCAAGAAGACCCCATTGAATCCTCAGAAAGTGGGGAAGAGGTTGTTGTTCCAGATGAACCTGCTGACCCTCAAAATTACGTTCGTGTACCTGGGGAAGAACGAAGGGGATTGAAGAGAAGAAGGGTCGAGTCTGGGAGTGAAGAGGAGGTACCCCCACAACCCCGCCTGCCTTCTCCCCCACCTCGCAAAATCTCCCCACTCAAGAAAAATACCCCGGGGAGGTTCTATGGCCGTCATAAACATAGTGACGAACAACAACCTGGTGATGGAGAAATGGAACAACGTGGTGATGGACAAAGGGAACAACGTGGTGCGAGACAAGGGCAGTCACGTGACCCAAATCGCTCCCTCTTCCCTCCCGACCCAGAGCACGCGGGGGGGGATGAGTCACCACCACCACCACCACCACTACCAGACTCTCCGCCTCGCCATTCTTCCCCCCCACTATCACCTTCCGGCTCCATCCCGTGCACCCCCCCCCACGAATGTCTCCCTCACCTGAACCAGGCCCCTCCCGCGCCACTGCATTATCACCTGCCTCTCCACAACGCCCCGACCTGCAAGCACACGACGTGGGCATGTCATATCTCGCGGGCGTGCCACCCGCGGCCGAATGCAGAAGGTGAGGCAAATAAGACGCCCCAGCAACGACTCGAGCTCTAGATCTAGCTCTCGATCAAGTTCGAGGTCTAGCTCCAGACCCAGGTCCACCTCCCGCCCACGCTGCCCACGCTCCACCCGCACCCGCCCGACCCGCCCCGGTGCCCCTGACGATGACCCTGATGCTCCCGATGCCCCATCTAGTGACGACGAAGGCGCTGATAGGTGGGATTGGGTGAATGGGGAAAACTATCTACCAGGACAATACCACTTTGTGGGGGCAGCTGAGGCCGGCCCTACCATGCCCAATCGTGGACCTGACACCACAAGACTGGGTGTTTTTCTGCAGTTCTTCACTGCCAACCTTGTCGCCTTGATTGTTGACCAGACGAACTGGTACAACTATTATTTTATGGCAGGGAAGGAGCAGAAGAAGAACTCGGCACGTCTCTCGGGTGGATTTGTCTTCCGATGAGTTCTACGCATTCCTGGCACTGGTCATCCTGATGGGGGTCACCAAGAAGACGTCTCTCAGGAAGTACTGGTCATGTGATCCCCTCATCGCAACCCCCTTCTTTGGGAAAGTCATGAGCAGGAATAGATTCACGGCAATCCTGGGAAACCTGCACTTTATTGATAGCCTGGCAAGCCACACCAGGAACCAGGAACGCCCCAGGAATACCAAAGACCCGATGGAGAGGATAAGACCCATATTTGAATACCTGAAAACTAAGTTTGCAGCCTCCTTCAAACCTCACCAAAAACTAATCATTGATGAGAGTCTGGTGCTGTGGAGGGCGAATATTGGCATCCGACAGTACATCCCCAGCAAACGCCACCGTTATCTTACAGTTTCTTACAGTAGATCCTCTGGAAAAAGGCAAACTATGCCTGTGTATCTAGCTCAGTACCAGTACTTGCACTGCTGCGGTCGTTCACGGTGTTGGCGGCGGCGGTAGCAGACGCAACATTTTTACTATTCTGTATTTTTGTTTTATAATCAAACTTCAAATCTTGTCTTCCCCATGCTTTATCAAGATTACTTTCAAACTCCCTTATTGATTCGGAATCGACTACATACTGGGGCAGTGCGTTCCACTCATTTACCACTCTATCACAAAATGAGTTCTTTGCCTTCTCAAGCCTATTTCTTTCTTTGTAAATTTTCTTAGAGTGTCCTCTCGTTCTTGTTCCCTCCCGCATCAAGAAGATACCTTCACACACATCCTCATCGTACTTTCCTGACACTATCTTAAAAGTCTCTATCATATCCCCTCTCTTTCTCCTATATGCCAGTGTCCTCAACCTCTTCTCATAGCCCGCGTTCTTCAACGTTGGTACCAGCTTGCTAGCTCTCCTCTGCACTTTCTCCACTGCTTCTATATCCTTTACCATATATGGAGCCCACACCTGGTTCGCATATTCCAGGTGCGGCCTACCCAGCGCTGCATAGAGATTCCTGAAGATTTCTTCGTCAAGTGACACAAATGTCCTCCTTATCAGCCCTACAATTCTATTGGCTTTGTTTATCTTTTCCGCTAAATGTTCTGAGAAATTTAACTTATTGTCTATCACTACTCCTATATCCTTTTCTGCACTCACTTCCTCCATCGCTTCATACATACTGTATCCTACCTTGTCTATCTTGCTGGTCCCAATCCGCATGTACTTGCATTTTTTTGGATGAAAAGGCATTAACCAATGCTCAGACCATCCCTTCATGCCCTCCACATCTCCTTGAAGCAAACCCATATCTTCCTTACTCCTCACTCTTCTATACAGTTTAGTGTCATCCACATACAGGTATACCTCACTTCCATTAGTTATAACTTCAGGCAAGTCATTGATAAATATAACGAACAGCAGTGGTCCCAACACAGATCCCTGAGGTACCCCACTTGTAATTTCCCTCCACCCCGAGCCTATTCCATTCACCAGTACCCTCTGTCTCCGATCTTTCAGGAAGGCTTCTATCCATTTCACACATTTCTCCCCTATATTATAGCTTCTAACTTTCTCTATTAACCTTTTATGTGGGACCTTATCGAAGGCCTTCATAAAATCGCAATATACCACGTCTATTACATCACCATCTTCTAGAATTTGCATCCAATCATCTACCACCTTAATTAGCTGTAGTACCGTCGACCTCCCCGGCAAGAATCCGAACTGTCTCCCACTGAAAAGTTGGTTTGACTTCATATGGTCCATTATTCCTTCTCTAATTACCGTTTCCATTAGTTTACACACAACACTTGTCAAACTAACTGGTCTATAATTCCCTGGGTCATTTCTCTTTCCCTTCTTAAATATAGCTGTTATGTTCGCCTCTCTCCAGTCCATCGGGATTTGTCCTGTATTAAACGATACCTCAAATAACATTTTCAATGGCTCTACTAACATCTCCCCTCCTTCCTTTATGATTCTTGGATGTATCCCATCCGGTCCCGGTGACTTACTTCTGTTCATTTTTTCTATAGCCCTTCTTATTCTAGCATGGGAAAACTCTATTAGTTCTAGTGCCGGTGCCTGTTTGATGGGAATAGTAGGCACTGCATCCTCCGACTCCACTGTTAGTACCCCCCCCAAAGTATATCCCCAGCACCTCTGCTTTCTCCTTATCAGTCTCCGCTCTACTCCCATCATTCAACCCCCCTACCAGCTCTGGGATCCCTACTCTTCTTGTAACTTTTCCTGAATGTACTTCCAGAATATTTTTGGATTATCCTTCACATTTCTAGCTATCTCTCTCTCCCTCTCCTTCACCCCCCTCCTTGTTTCCCACCTTATTTTATTGTTTATTTGTCTGCGTTCCAGATCCACTTCCTTAGCCTCTATACTAGTCCCCCTGTTCTTTTTTAACAATTTTAATCTTTCCCACAATCGTTTCTTTCTTCTAATCAATATCCAAAGCTTTCTTTTTATTGGCAATTCTGGGTTAGTTCTTTTCCTCAATTTTGTTTTATCCTTATATTCCCTTACTGGTACACTTTTGGATACAGCATTCTCCAGTTTGGCTCTAATTTTCCTCCACATTCCTTCAGCGCCTTCACCGTTCAAGTATTCCCCCCAGTCAATGTCCAAACACTGTCTCAGCAGCTCATAATCTGCTCTATCATACATGTATATTTTTCTATTGCTTCTATTATCCCTCTCTGATTTAATGTTACAACTAAAGCTTATACAGGCATGGTCACTACGACCTATAGGGCTATCCACATTAACATGTTCCACTATATCCTCTTCATTGCTAAAAATCAAATCAAGTACACTCCCCTGTGTCCCATCTCTATATCTTGTCATCTCTACAATATGTTGCGTTAAAAAACAATCTCTCACTTTCTCTATAAACTTATTTTCCAGGCTACCCTATCCCGCTGGAGTAGTACAATTTGCCCAGTTGATCCTTGGCAAATTGAAATCTCCAATAAATTTTTTATATTTGTTCTCTCTATTATCTATCTCCTCCATTACTTTCAGTAGGTTATCATCCTCTCCCCTGCTATTATTTGGGCTTCTATATATAGAGGCAATTAGAATTGATCCTCTTACACATTTTACTTCAATACACAAATACTCACAATACTGCTGTCTCATATCCACCTCATTAACCTTGAGCTCTTTTCTTACATAAATAAACAGTCCTCTTCCAACCTCTGCTCTAATAGCATTTCTCTCATATAACTCAAAACCCTCCAAACTATATTCCACCAGTTCCCTTTCAATTATAACATTTTTTGGTCTTACTTCCTGTAGGGCTATGACATCAGGTTTTTCCTCTTCATCCTGCAACCTACATATCAGTTCTCTTTTGTTGTCCTGGGTAAACACATTCACATTACTAAACATAATCCTGAATGGCCTGAAACTGTTTGTGATGTGCGACTGCAAAACCGGCTACATCCAGGACATCATCCTCTACATGGGCAAGGTCACTGAACTGGTGGAGGAGAGGACATATGGGATATCTGGGGCCGTTGTCATCACCATGTTGGAGGGATATTTGGACAGGGGCCACATCTTGTACCTCGACAACTGGTACACCAGCCCTTCCCTTGCCAAATTCCTGTACAGCAGAAACACTGGCGTCTGTGGCACCGTCAGGAGGAATCGTGTGTATATGCCAGAGCTACCCGAAAGGCGGGAGAAGGGCTCCATCATCCACCTCCAGGCAAATAATATCTTGATGCTCTCATGGATGGACAATTGTGACGTCAATGTCCTCACCAGTATCCACCTGCCCCGCTAAGAGGACACCAAACGCCGTGATAGAGCCACAGGTGAGGCGGTCAAAAAACCAGTTGCAATCGTTGATTACAACATCAACATGCGGCTGGTTGACAAGTCAGACTCTGTCATATCGTCGGTCGAGTGTGCCAGGAAGACGATGAGGTGGTATAAAAAACTATTTTTCCACCTACTCGACCTCACCCTCTACAACTGCCACATCCAATATCATGAAATCACAGGTGAAGTTGAGACGATGGAGTCGTACTGCATCGAACTTGCACGGGAGCTTTTGTACTTCTTCAGGGATGGTCCACGCCGCCAGCAACGCCCCGCAGCTCGTTTTCAAGCACCAGAAGGCCCCGCCAGACTGACACAACGCCACTTTTGCGATTTTGTCCCGGCCAACGAAGGAATCCCCAACCCACGCAGACGGTATCATGTGTGTCGCAACACAGGCAGACGCACACCCAAACGGAAAGATACCCGGACTTGGTGTCAAGAATGTGGTGTGGGACTGTGTTTTCCCACTTGCTTCAGGGATTATCACATCCTCGAGCACTTCTAACTGTTGAAAGTGTTCAAAGACTGCGATAAAAGACGCTATAATGTAATACTAACAGTGTATATAAAAGACGCAAAAAGTGAATATAAAACAGTGTGTATATATATATAATTTACAAGTGCAAAGTACCGAACAATATAAAACACTAAGTAAATTCTAAACTTATAAAACTGTGTGCAAATAATTATAAGAATACGAGACAATAAGTGCGTAAAACAATGTATATACACCTCATAATCTTAGGTAAAACAATGAACAAGTACAAATAATTCAATGAAAAGGAGAGACAGAGTGACCTTGAGTGAAAGTGACAGCCAGACAGAGAAAGAAAGAGGGAAGGGTGCTGTGGAATGTGGGTCACTCGGTCCCCTGTCTGGCCGTGTGTTTGTACGTGCGTTTTGTTATTGTCCTGAGCAAAGATGGCCGCCCAAGATGGCCGCCATCACCATGGCAACGGGGACGCTAACACTCGTACGCACTTGTAATACTTGAATGAAGGCACTTATCACACTACAACTTCAGTTATATTGACATTATGTGATATACAAAGACATTCTATGAACTCTGAAGCGCAATTTATGTCCGAGAGGTGCTAAATAAGTCATGCTGCCTGGCGGCTGGCAACTGGCTGCTGGCGCGGGAGATTTGAAGTGGCGCTAAGGCTCCACTGAGGCTGGGGACCCCCACCACCTCCCAGGACCCCCAAATGGCCTAGGTAAGTACTTTTTTCACATTTCTTCATGTCTGTCATTACTTTCTAACACATTCTGATATATTTACCAAAAAAAAAAATCCGAAAAATTGCCCGGGTTCTGGTGCGCAAAAATAAAAAAAACGGCCGGGGCTGTACGGGTTAAGGGGGTGAACATATTACTTCTCGGATGGAAGAACATACATAGATTTATGGCTATCTGAACTGGTTGGCATTGGCTCAACCTAGGGATAGGGCATGGGTGTATTAAATGAATGTGTATTCATGTTCATCATCATGTAGGTAGAGTCTGGCAGGTATAAGAGGTGTAAGACACAAAGCAAAATAGAGTAGTGTGGACTGTGGATACGAAGGAGGTGATTGGAAGACGTATAACAATTGTGGAAAAGTAAATGGAAGAGATGAACACAATGGCGGATAAAGATAACTAACCTAAGGATTGAATACATAGATTTATGGCTGTCAGAACTGGTTGGCATTGGCTCAACCTAGGGACAGGGCATGGGTGTTTTAACCTGGGAGGAACATACATAGATTTATGGGGCGATTGGTCTTCAGAAACTTAGTCTGGCAAGACAAGGTATTTTAGGGTATGTTGATATTGACATCCTAACTTAGGGACAGGGCATGGGTGTATTAACTTTAAGGTGTATTTATGTTCATCATCACGTAGGTAGAGGTGTAGGACACGAGGGGTAGTGTATACGCGAGGTGTGGAAAAGGTCAGTGTTTAGAAGGGGTAGGCAGGTGTGGTTTGGAGCTGCTTAACCCTGCGGGCTTCGGCCTGTCTGAACTGGTTGGCTCGGTCACCTGGTCCTTTCGTTCTGGTGTTTCTGTGTGGTGTTCGCTCGTGGCTTCTGTGGTGGGCTTCTTGTTCTGGGGCATTTTATGCATTATGAAATAATATTGGGCATGTTTTGTTACAATACCTTAAAACCAATATTGTTTATATTATGGAATTCCAATTTGGGGCCTATGTTGTAAAACAATTGTCATTCTGATATGCATTATGAAATTATATTGGGCATGTTTTGTTACAATACCTTAAAACCAATATTGTTTATATTATGGAATTCCAATTTGGGGCCTATGTTGTAAACAATTGTCATTCTGATATGCATTATGCAATTATATTGGGCAGGTATTGTTACAATACCTTAAACCCAATATTGTTTATATTATGGAATTTCAATCTCAAAACTATTATGGCTATTCACAATCATTCCAGCATCCAGTACTGGGAATATTACTTGTACTCGATCATTATTGAGATTTTACATTATCAAAACAAAATGAACTACTCCTCTAAAATTGTTACAGTTCAGAAAAGACTTTACAGCTGATTTTGTTGTGCATGTAGGAAGACATTATTGAACAGATACTACTACAGTATACAGCATATGAATGCTACAGTAAAGAGTATAATATGAATGGTCCACTACCCAATATTTAAACTATATTTAGTATAAAGTTAATTAACACTTGGGTTAAGAATAAACTTCTATGGAAATTATGCTTTACTTCATCCTAGAAAATACAGTTTGGTAAAACATTGTTACAAAAATAGGGCTATATATATGTATACAAAAAAATAATAATATATGAGAGTATTCTCGAACTCTTTGCACTAAATATGTTAAGTTTACCTAACTGGCATTTGCACAAAAGACTAACACAAACTTGATTCTCTGAGATTGAGTATTATATAATGTACATTGTTATCACTGAGTCCCACATGGGTCCTCAACACTGGAGCTCTGACTACTGGCACCTGCTTCGCTCCGTCGCTTTTGTCCAAAACACCTGTCTCCCGCATTTCTTAAGTATATCATGATGGCCTTTCGAACCTCGGCTTCATCTGTTTGCAAGTTCTGCTTGTTCACTATGATATCTGAGGAATTTTAAAATAATTAGAGATCATATATGGTCCATGAAGGCTCATCAAAAGATGATTTATCATAGGTGAAAAAAATATATAATATATATATATATATATATATATATATATATATACAGTATATATATATATATATATATACTGTATACAGTATATATATATATATATATATATATATATATATATATATATATATATATATATATATATATATAAGTGCAGGTAGGTGTGTAGTGGTCATGCCACTGAACTAAGAACCCAAGGGTACTAGGTTCAAATTCCAATGTCAATGGGAAGATAATATTTCCCGTCTATTTTGACTGCCTTTGGATACAATAATATGTGCCCCCCATGACATATTGTCAGCATCATAGCCTATATTGCTAGCAGGGAGCAAATAACCTCAAAAATCGCCGTCAAAATAGATGCGAACTTAGGCTAACCACGGCCGTGCAGCGATCGACCTATGTAAACATGATGACCGTACGCCCAGACACTCTACATCCATCCCTTATTTTACCTAATGAATAATTTATAATAGTGCGGCGCAAGATGTCTTTATTCTTTAATGATATAATTTTCTCTATAATTACCGGCCTATGCGCATCCACCTACAGCATAAGCCTGAGAAAAACATTCGATAATATTCAAGGACACTACATCGGCGCTATTATCTGAAACAATTTATCAGGGGAAATAGGGACCAATAGACTCACCAAATTTTTCTCATTATAGTCCGCATGGAGGAATTTTGTTATCGACAAATTGAAAAAACCCGATTTCACCGAAAAATAACCCCAATAATACATATAGGCTAGTATTCTGTCGACTTTACCTCCTTCTCCTTTTTGTTTTGTAGGATGCAGCAAAAGCGTGATTCACCCAATAAATGGCGTGAGCATGGCAACCTGTTTTTGCCTCCTTACAGATCAACATATATGAAGATGACAATATGTCAAGGGGGGCTGGGGGGGTCAACCCTCATAAGAACATAGGGTCAAAATTGAAGAGACCCCGGACAGCCTTTTTACGGGATCGATGTAGTTTTCGGGCGTACGGTCGTCATGTTGTGCGCTCGCAGTTACGTTTCCATCTATTTCGACGCTATATTTTCTGCTATTTGCCCCCTGTCATTACTACATGAATACTAGGTTATGTTAGGCTAGGTTGTTTGGTTAGGCTAATGTATTTTTATATCCAAAGGCAGTCAAAATAGACGGGAACATGATGGGAAAGGTCCGATGCCACTACGCGTAGTGTAAACAAGGCTGGCGGTACGCCCGCACTTAACATTCTTGCCCTTTTTACTAGTTTATTTTAGTTTTTTGTTTATTTTTCTTTGATATAGTGTTGTTTAATATCGAGGACCATCGCATTTTAGTATTTTCAACATTAGCCTAACCTAACCTAACTTAACCGAAAACTAACCGACGGTCTAAACCCAGCTCACGTTCCCTGTTTATGGGTGCACGACAGTCTAAACCCAGCTCAAGTTTCCTGTTTATCGGTGAACAATCCAACAGTTTCTCGTATTTCACTTAGGCCTATAGTGAATTTGTGACGGTAATTATATGTACACCAACATAGTATCGTCCATGAAACTTCTAGAACACTGATAATTATCGATGGGGCTCGTATCCGGGTTGTCTTCAATTTTAACCGACCATAGGCTATCAAAGAACATGCATCAAATTTACCCCACAATTTTGCTCGCCAACTGTAAAAGCGAGATCCACCCAATAGGCCTACATGGCGTGATTTGACGCCGTATCTTCAGATTGATGGATAATGGGTACTGTAAGTTAATACAAATCCTCCACTCAAACTATGAAACACTATAGGCTAGGCCTAGGCCTATTCCTTGAAGAAAAAACAAAAAACATGGTAAATAAAGCCGACGTAGTCTTGTGGAACGTTACCAAACATTCTTACTGGCTTTGATAGGCCTACTTTGAGTAGGCCTAAGGTTACAATACATTATACATAGGCTAGCATGATAGGGGATGGATATAGTGATCGGGTGTACGGTCGTCATGTGCGCTCGCAGTTACGTTCCCGTCTATTTCGACGCTATATTTTCTGCAATTTGCCCCCTGTCATTACTACATGAATAACCTACTAGTTTAGGTTAGGTTAGGTTGTTTGGTTTGGCTAATGTATTTTTATTTTTTTTAAATCCAAAGGCAGTCAAAATAGGCTAGACGGGAACATAATGGGAAAGGTCAGACGCCACTACGCGTAGTGTAAACAAGCAGGGTGTCAAATGACCCTGTATTTTTTAGTGATAACGCAAATGAACTTTCTGTATAATGATAACAGAAACTCCCCAACCCCTCTTTTTTTTAAGAAACAAAAAAGGTAAATTGACACAATTTTGGCATAGCCTATTTTCCATCTTGATTGCTTTTAGATTGCAGGAAATGCTGTTTTAGACACCTAAATTCTAAAAAAAAAAATCCGGGGGGGGGCATGCCCCCGGACCCCCCTAGAGCTCGCGCCTTCGCCGCTGCGTCGCGCTATAATGATAACATAATAATAAACCATAATGATAACACAATTCATATTTTGTGGATTGACACCCTGTAAACAAGGCTGCAGGCGGTACGCCCGCACTTACCATTCTTGCCCATGATAGGCTAGGCTAATCTAGGCTAGGCCTATTTGAATATTATTAGGGCTAGCATAGGCTATAAGCCTAGGCCATAATTGTACCTGGGTTAATGATGATTGTGGAGAAAAATAACACACCTCCCCACCTATAACTGTGCACATCGAATTAAATGACTTACCAAAATTGTGGAGGTCTCAGAGATGGGCATGTGGAATGTGGATGATGTGGCCCTTGTGGGTACCAAGACTGCAATAGGCCTTGGCCTATTCTGGTGAATTTATCGTTAGTCACAATGATCCGAGAATTATGGCGGCTTTATTACCTTCTTTATGTATGAAAAGGAAAAAAGCAAGAAGGGACAGATAATCCAGATAGAGCGGGGAGAGAAGAGCGGGAAGAGCCAGTAGACGATAGGCCTAGCTAAAATCGCCGAGTTCACACCGAATTAATTTACATATATTTACGTTTAGCCTAATATTATTTTGTAAAGGTATTGTCATAATTATAATTAATGCATTTGCATTTATTTTATTAATTAATGAAATTCATAAGCTACAGCTTAAATGCATTGTTGAAATATCAAATATGCATCCCTATATAATCAGTGACTATAGAAGGGAAAGCTAAAATTGCCGACTGTTTATACCGAATTAATTTACATAAATTTACGTTTTATATTATTCTGGTAAATTTTGGATATCCAGATCAGATCAGATCAGATGAAGTATTGAGGGATAAGCCTTTGCAACGGCACCTCTTATTTACATTCTACTTTTCCTATTTTTCTGAAGCGTGTAGAGATGGGAGAAGGGGTGTTGGAGAGAGAGGAAGCTGTTGGAGTGGCTTTGTTATGTGTGTTTAGTCTGTATACGTCGTCAGGATGTTCCCTGACTGGGTGCGAGCATGTGAAACATGGTAGGACGTACTACCACACCCACTAAATGTCCACCGTGGCAGGGATTCGATCCCGGGTCTTGCAGATTCATACATGAGCGTGCTCACCACTCGACCACCACAGCTCCTATCCAATGTTATCAGATACTGTAAATCCTGCATTGTACAGATACAGATCCAATTCATGCATACTAAGTATTATCTGACGTTGCATTGGGCCAATACGGATCCAATTAATGCTTATCAAAATGTTATCAGATAGGCCTACCGTAAATCCTGCATTGGGCCAATACAGATCCAATTCATGCATACTAGTATTATCTGGTATCTGACATATTGGATTGGGCCAATACGGATCCAGTTAATGCTTGCCAATGTTATCCAGTATCGTAAATCCTGCATTGTACCTATACAGATCCAATTTATACATACCAGTATTATCTGGTAACTGACTTGTTGCATTGGGCCAATACGGATCCAGTTAATGCTTGCCAAAATGTTATCAGATACAGTAAATCCTGCATTGGGCCAATACAGATCCAATTCATGCATACTAGTATTACCTGGTATCTGACATGTTGCATTGGGCCAATGCAGATCCAGTTAATGCTTGCCAATGTTATCCAGTATTGTAAATCCTGCATTGTACCGATACAGATCCAATTTATGCATACTAGTATTATCTGGTAACTGACTTGTTGCATTGGACCAATACGGATCCAGTTAATGCTTGCCATAATGTTATCAGATACCGTAAATCCTGCATTGGGCCAATACAGATCCAATTCATGCATACTAGTATTATCTGATATCTGACATGTTGCATTGGGCCAATACGGATCCAGTTAATGCTTGCCAATGTTATCCAGTATCGTAAATCCTGCATTGGGCCAATACATATCCCATTCATGCATGCCATTATCCGTTATAAAAGTCGGGTTTCCATTATATTCCTGAACCGGGCCAATACTTCAATGTTTGCTGGGGAGACTGTTCTAATATAGCTGGTGCTATAGTGGATAAAGTACGCTACCTCACAGGGCAAGTAGTTTTATCTGACAGACCCAAAAGCTTAAAACAACCAGCCAAACTCAGTTCTGTAAAGTTCTGCATCAAAGTTCTTATAAGACCAGAGTAGTCGGGAGTTCTCTCCTGCGTTAACTCGATTCTATTGTACTAAGGCCACAGCCGATAGTATATAGTATTCAAGGTCTTACACCAGGAGCTCGAGTTACACTGGGAACCCAGTGACGTCAGGACAACCCCACGGACAACGGATCTACCCAAGATTGGATTACTAATTCTACACCCATTGGATTTTATCCTACACATCGAAAGTGAAGTTATTATACGGTACTGTAAAAGTTATAGAAGATCTAACTGTGAAAAGAAAATATACTTGACGTATTATCAGAGAGGAAGTATATAAAAGATCAAAAGTGAAAGTAATTATAATATATCTATTGCGTATATGATAAAAAGTATTCTGGAAACATCGGATACTACACACGTATATAAAAGCGAGAGAAGGGAAGCTCTAGTGAAACCCAAAGAAATCAGGGAAGAAAATATAATAATTCTGTCAAAATTAGAAATAAATAAATTCAAGTTAACTTATGCATAAGCACCACAGTGATTTAACATCAGAAAAATACTTACGTACAGCTCCCAAATACAGAACAACTCTACGCAGGTAAATACCAAAAGTTCACATAATATAATTACTACATAACCTTTTCTAAGCACAAGTGTAAATCCTTGATTGAAAGGAGTGCTATTCCTATCTCTGAAATAAATACAGGACAAGTGTAATCTTTCAGTTGGAAAGCGGTCCCTAATATTTACTTAGATATTACATCGAACAATCCAGTCTTGCGAGTCAGACGTAGTGGAGCCTCGTTCGTTCACTTTAATTGTTTTGTTCTTGACCATTGTTGTTCTAGTTTTTACGTATGCGATATTCTTGTGCAAATAAACAGAATATGAATATACGTTGTGTGATAATTATCCTCTATTGTCTTTCTGTGTCTGTGGTAAAACAATATAACCTCCAGTTAGGAAGAGCCCACTTGATCAAAACCAATTAAACCCCAGTAAAAAACCTGGCATAACATTGGCGGCAGCTGGTGGTTCTTGATTCGGGAAGGAAGTTGTTTGACACAGTAATCAGGAAAGAGATAGAGAGCACATACGTCATCATAAATCCAAAATTCCCCATACCGATGTATGACGCGGAAACTCAGGATATTCGCACGTACCTAGAGATTGTCAGCCCGCTAATTAGCCTGGCATACCCGACCGACGTAAGGAAGGTCTATGGTTTATTAATTCACCTGGGGAAGGCCGTGCCCCTGGTAGCCGAACATGTACACCCAGATTTGACATGGGACAACTTTAGGAATATTGTGATCAACGCTGTTCAGCCATCACTAGGCCCCGTTGCAGCCAAAATCAACGAAATCAAGTACGGAGGGAACCTAAACAGTACCTTGAGAATAGTGAGCCGACAGGTAAAACGTGCTTACCCTCTGTACACTTATGAGCAACAACAGCAACAGGTGTTCTGTGTGCTCTTAAGGATCCTTCCCTCAAATATTAGGGAATACTTTGATATCCATGATCCCGTGGGATTTACAAAGGACATCATCACTATTCGCAAGCTGTTGGCCAACCGGCCTAAAACTTCCACAATAGAAGCCATCAGAAGCCCCCCCACGCACCCTCAAGTGTACCGAAGACCCGGACAAACCAAAAAACGAAGGAAAAGATCGCAGTACTCATCCCAAGGCCGCCCCAACTCCTCTCGTCAGGCCACCCACAAGGAAATCTGCGAAGCTACCCTAACCACCATCATCCTGGTCGATCTTACCAGAAGAACCAACAGGAAAACCGAGGCCCTCAAATTTTTTTTGAAATTCAGGATCTTCGCCCGTACCTAGAGATAGCCTCGGCAATGGCACCTGTACCCTGGAACACTCACCCTCAAGAGCCCATTAGGTTAAATTACCCATTCAGTTGGGAAGCTTACGATCCCGCTTACCCGATCCCTGACACCTGGGACCCAGCTAAGACAATGGACATTGAGTGCCAGTGTGAGGAGTGCGGTCTCCAGGAAATTTACCAAATTCAAGCCATCGATGAAGACCAAGAGGACGAAGAAATAGAGGAGATGGAAGACCCTCCTCGAGATTTTTTTGAGCCTCCCCCGCCCATTTATATGGCCTCGGTGAGGGAGCCTGTGCCATGGACACCTCCACCTATCTACCACCCGGCTAAAGAAAAGGACATCGAGTACCACGATGAAGAGTGCTGTCTCCAGGAAATGTACCAAATTCAAGCCATCGATGAAGACCAAGAGGAAGAAGAAATAGAAGAGATGGAAGACCATGAAGACCAAGAGGAAGAAGAAGTAGAAGAGATGGAAGACCCTCCTCGAGATTTTTTTGAGCTTCCCCCGCCCATTTATATGGCCTCGGCGAGGGAGCCTGTGCCGTGGAAACCTCCACCCATCTACCACCCAGCTAAGAAAAGGGGCGTCGAGTACCACGATGAAGAATACTGTCCCCCGGAAATTTACCAAATTCAAGCCATCGATGAAGACCAAGAGGAAGAAGAAATAGAGGAGAAGGAAGACCCTCCTCGAGATTTTTTTGAGCCTCCCCCGCCCAGTTCTATGGCCTCGGCGAGGGAGCCTGTGTCCGGAAAAACTCCACCCATCTACCACCTAGCTAAGATTGAAGACGTTCCAGAAGACTCCCCTAGAAGGATTCCGAAAATCAAAATAGCGATCAGGAACAAAAGCCATAACCATCAGGCTAAAGCCACTCCTAAAGCCAAATCACCAAGGAAGAAAAAAGTCAACATCCAACCACAGCCACCTCAGAAGCCTCCACATCCTTGACCACCTACCTCCACCGGTTTTATGGTAAAGCCTGTTCTACATCACCACCACCAGCCTCCATGTCTACCACATCACCTTCAGCACCTCCGAAATCACATGAACCTCCTCCATCCAACCCTGCTTCACCTGCCCCATCCGCCGAAGATAATCTCTCCTCCTATGATACAGTCGGGCTAAAACACCCACCTGTGCACAACATTCGTCGATAGGCCCCTGTTCCTTTCGTCTCCGATCAATCATCAGTGTTCGCTCCAACCTTGAAGATAGCAAGCAATACTCACGTAATTCCAGCACCCTCATCCATCATCACTGTAATCCATCAAAACCCAGTCAACACAAAGGGTTCCCTGGCTCCCACAAGGATTAAGAAAACCAACACCTCAACCAAAACTAAGCCTGCAACAACCCACATTCCCAGAAGTGGTCCTTTCATCAAGAAAATCATCGGGACCCAAACAAATGACGTAACTATGAATATTAAGTCCCTACATCAACAAGAAGCAGCCCTCGGGACATATACGGAGATACCTTGCATACCTTGCATGAAATAACTCTTTATGCTAACCTGAGCAAACCAGCAGATGGAAGCTCAAGGACATGGTGGGAACATCTCGATAAATGGAAATTTGTTTCCACCAGGAAAATGCCTGGTGTGACCAGCTCCAGCCACGAGGTCGTGGCTTTGATGGGGAAGAAGGAAGTGAAATAACAGAAAAGCATTCTCACCACCACAGCCAACATACCGAGATCCCCACCCCTACCTCCACCATCTCCACCACCACAGCCAACATACCAAGATCACCACCTATAGCTTCTCACCACCACCACCACAACCAACACCTCTATCAATAACAGACACAGTTACCCAAGCATTCACCACCACCAAGCCGTTTTCTCTCTCTACCACACCTTCCCCGCATCAAAGAAAACGACTGGAGGGCAAACGGAGGACAAATAATTATATAAAGAACAACGATCAGTTTCTCGCTGATTACACTTCTCCTGCAACATTCCAAACCTACAAACTTGCAGCCACTGTCCACGCCATCTACCTCCTGCCTACAAACCACCTAAGCAGCTCCAGAACAAACCAGAAGGACAAATATATCTTACCAAAGCCCAAGATGCCCAAGATGGCCACCTTCTTCTTCTTCATAAATCGCATTTATGAAGATAAGAATAACACCACCCCAGAGCTACAAGAGAACAACCACCACCCTAACACGAGTTACTGCCATCGAGATGACACGTCCTCCAACACCAGGGAAAGACTTATTCATCACCATAATCACTCCCAAAGTCCAGCAGAACAAGAAGAGCGAAGATGAGAAATCAACCAAGGAATAGCACCATAAACACGCAGACATCCCCACGCCACTCTAGAGCGCAACCGCCTCGCCACCATGACCAGAGAAGCCGAAATATACAGTTAGCAGATGTCACCCCACCTCCAGGCCACACGGACTCAACCGCCCTACAATACCCTACCCTTAGGCGCCTTTCTGATGCTCAGCCACACCACCGCCAAGACGCTGAGAAAAGAGGTGACCTCAGCAGGAGATTCTATGATCGAAACTCAGCCAGAGAGCTGTCCTTGCCATCCACAGACGTAAGGCAGTTTCGAAACCTGAGGGCTCGATATGACAAACTGTTCTCGCCATCCACAGACGTGAGACTGTTCTAATATTGAGACAAACCCTGTTAATTATTTTCAGTGGGTATCAACAAGGCTAGTTATTAGACTCCTTCACAAAGGCTAATTAATATCTTTCCCTTACCCCAGCTGGTGCTATAGTGGATAAGGTACGCTACCCCACAGGGCAAGTAGTTTTATCTGACATAGACCCAAAAGCTTAAAATAACCAGCCACACTCAGTTCTGTAAAGTTCTGCATCAAAGTTCTTATAAGACCAGAGTAGTCTGGAGTTCTCTCCTGCGTTAACTCGATTCTATTGTACTAAGGCCACAGCTGATAGTATATAGTATTCAAGGTCTTACACCAGGGAGCTCGAGTTACACTGTGGGAACCCAGTGACGTCAGGACAACCCCACGGCCAACGGATCTACCCAAGATTGGATTACTAATTCTACACCCATTGGATTTTATTCTACACATCGAAAGTGAAGTTATTATACCGTAAAAGTTATAGAAGATCTAACTGTGAAAAGAAAATATACTTGACGTATTATCAGAGAGGAAGTATATAAAAGATCAAAAGTGAAAGTAATTAAAATATATCTACTGCGTATATGATAAAAAAGTATTCTGGAAACATCGGATACTACGCACGTATATAAAAGCGAGAGAAGGGAATCTCTAGTGAAACCCAAAGAAATCAGGGAAGAAAATATAATAATTCTGTCAAAATTAGAAATAAATAAATTCAAGTTAACTTATGCGTAAGCACCACAGTGATTTAACATCAGAAAAATAATTACGTACAGCTCCCAAATACAGAACAACTCTACGCAGGTAAATACCAAAAGTTCACATATATAATTACTACATAACCTTTTCTAAGCACAAGTGTAAATCCTCGATTGAAAGGAGTGCTATTCCTATCTCTGAAATAAATACAGGACAAGTGTAATCTTTCAGTTGGAAAGCGGTCCCTAATATTTACTTAGATATTACATAGAACAATCCAGTCTTGCGAGTCAGAGTCAGACGTAGTGGAACCTCGTTCGTTCACTTTAATTGTTTAGTTCTTGACCATTGTTGTTCTAGTTTTTACGTATGCGATATTCTTGTGCAAATAAACGGAATATGAATATACGTTGTGTGATAATTATCCTCTATTGTCTTTCTGTGTCTGTGGTAAAACAATATAACTTCTCCAGTTAGGAAGAGCCCACTTGATCAAAACCAATTAAACCCCAGTAAAAAACTTGGCATAACAGTAAATAAGTAGGTGATTTTCGCCAGAGTCTTATGGTAAATAAGTAGGTGATTTTCGCCTTCTTAATTTTTCTATATATAGGCCTACCTTTCTTTTTTCCTATGAGATCTATTAGTTTATTATTCATCCATTTTGGTTGGTTCTGTGTCGATCTAAATCTTCTTTTGGGGATATATTTATTTTGCACATTGTGAAGTGAAGAAATATACTGTTCATATGTAGCTGTCACGTTTAACTCTGGCTTATCCTGACTTAATTGTTTAACAATAGGGTCCACCCTTAACCCTTCCTCCCCGGGCTGTCTTACCCAATGACGGTCACCCCTACCCGGGCGAAATGGCTGAAAAACGTCTAGGCCTAGGCTACCGTATTTATGTTTATTTTCACTGCTAGAACTTCCCCACTCATCTATAATCGTAGTGCGGTTTTCAATCTGTATTTTGGCATTGAGTAGAGCTCTGTAAGTCAACTGGTTCAGTTGTGATGACGATTTCAGTGGAGCCAATATTGCAGAGATGTTGCCAATATGGGGGCTTTTCAGACACTAATTTCGTCATGACGTCAGAACAATAATATTGAGGAGTCTTCTCCTTCTTGTTTTCGGAGGTGCGGTGACGAACGCTTGGGTTTGTTGACATACGTCGTACGCACGGCGTTCAGACCAAGCTTAATTAGGCTATTAAGCTCATGCCTTAGATAAGGCATACCGGGTAGCGGCCCTTCTTTCGTGCTGTCCTTACCTAAGGCAGACCGGGTAGGAAGGGTTAAGGCTCTTCTTATCCCACCATAATCGGCTTTTCTGAAATCTGGGATAAGTGACGGATTCTCTTTAGCATTTCCTGTCCTTGTATATTAAAATAAATAGATTTGCGATCGCTATTTCCTAGTTGGTCCCCTATCTCTACATTATTTATCATATGTTCATTATTACTGAGAACTAAATCAAGGATATTATTACCTCTAGTCGGCGTGTCTATGAATTGAAATAAAAGACTATCTTGTACCGCCTCCATAAATTCTTCAGAATCTGAGTCGCCGATTTGATGCTGCCAATCTATCTTCGGAAAATTAAAATCCCCCATAATGCACACATTGCTAAACCTTGATGCTATTTGCACTTCCCGCCATAAAGATTTACCTTCATTTCTACTCATATTTGGTGGTCTGTTAATTACTCCAATAACTATGGTCTCACTACCTTCGCTAACCTCTACCCAAACACTTTCATTATCATTATTTAGTCTAATACCTGATTTAGTACGGCATTTTAATGAAGTCCTGACAAACACTACTATTCCCTCGCCCCTCCTACTTGTTCGGTCATATTTAAACAAACTATATGCTGGTATATCAAATTCTACTAAAAAATGCTTGGATTCTGTATTAATCCATGTTTCAGTAAGCGCTATTATGTCTATATTTTCATTGCTAACATGTGCTCTAAGTTCGTCCATTTTATTAAATAAACTCCTACAGTTTGTGTAATATAATCTCAATGTATTTCTTTTATTGGTGTCTGGTGGACCTTTTTTTCTTCTATTAGTATCTATTCGACTGTTGTTATTATCTTGTACTAAGGTAGATATTGTACCACTATTTATACGACTAACTTCTATTACTGCATTATCACGGTTGCTAGACTACTCGGCCCACGGGACAGCTCGGCCAGGACAACTCGGCCAACGGCGAGACAGCTCGGCCCAGTAAAAACGAGACAGCTCGGCCCACGGCGAGACAGCTCGGCCCAGTAAAACCGAGACAGCTCGGGCCCCGAGTTAATTGCGAGACAACTCGGCCTTTCACAACCCTTATTTGCTTCGACAACATAAAAACGGTATAGATGGCTATATTGATCATTTTGGAATCGCTATGTCCCTATCTATTTATGTATCTATCCTAAAGAAAACTGAGATTTTTGCAAAAAAAAAAAATTACATCCGGTGGCAATTCAACTCCCACCCTTTCAATATCTGAGGCAAGGGTATGAACACATTGTTTTCCTTCCCTCAAACCTTCGCCATGGACAGCTTTGAATATTTCTCTCATCACCGTTAATTTAGAAGAAAAACTATCAGACGGCATGTACAGGTGACCTCTGTTGACCATATCAATCCATGATTTGTTTACAGATACACAGTTCGCTGCCATGTAACCTAAATCAGGATATTTTTTAGAGAATTTCCTCACAACATAGCCACCTACAGTATATACAACAAGGCCTGTTCTTCTATTTCCTCACAACATAGCCACCTACAGTATATACAACAAGGCCTGTTCTTCTATTTCCTCACAACATAGCCACCTACAGTATATACAACAAGGCCTGTTCTTCTATTTCCTCACAACATAGCCACCTACAGTATATACAACAAGGCCTGTTCTTCTATTTCCTCACAACATAGCCACCTACAGCAGCAATCAGTTTGGCTTTAAGAAAAATCACGGCACAGACCAATGCATATATGTGCTGAAAGAAGTGATTGATACATACAACAAACTAAATAGCTCAATTTTCTCTTGTTTTCTTGATGCAAGTAAGGCTTTTGATAGGGTGTGTCACAACACCTTATTTGAAAAATTAGTTAACAGGGGAGTGCCTAGCTATATTGTAAGGATACTTATCTTCTGGTATGCTAATCAAAAAATGTGTGTAAGATGGGGCAACATCCTGTCAGGCTCTTTCGCCGTAACCAATGGTGTTAGGCAGGGGGGGATATTGTCTCCGTATCTTTTCAACGTCTACATGGATGATCTTAGTCTGGAGCTGAACAAGACTCGCACTGGGTGCTGTATTGGCAGCACCATTGTAAATCATCTCATGTATGCTGATGACCTAGCCTTAATCGCGCCCTCTGGAGCAGGACTGGATAAATTATTAAGAGTATGTGAAAAATTTGGAATCGAACATTCAGTCAAATTTAATCCTATAAAGAGCAATATCATAATATTTAAATCTAACCTTCTATTGAAATCAAAGCTACCTAAATTCCATTTGTATGAAGAAATTATAGAAGAAGTAAGTAAAGTAAAGTATCTAGGACACTATATTTCATGTGATCGCTCAGATGATGAGGATATGGGTCGTCAGCGAAGGCAACTTTACATGCAGGGAAATTCAATATTAAGAAAATTTCATATGTGCACATGGGATACAAAAATAACATTGTTCAACTCTACTGCTCACCAATGTATACAGCACAACTATGGTGGAACTATAAGAAAATTACAGTGAATAGACTAAGTATCTCATATCACAATATCATGAAAATGTTTCTGGGGCTCTCAAAATATGAGAGTACAAGTACGCTATGTGCCTATATGAACTTACACTGTTACAAATCACTCATTAGAAAGCTAACATATAAATTCATTCAGCGCCTTAACACTTCTGAGAACAGGATCATTAAAATGCTACAAACTCCAAGCATAGTGTACACCTCCAGGATCCAGGCACACTGGAGGAAGTTGCTCTATATTTAACCTTAAGTAATGATTTCAGGTCTGCTACTCTACAGAATTAGCATACCGGTACTGATCCTCATAGTGCAGTACAGTACCGATATTCCTATACTGTACTGTAGCAACATACTGTACCGGAAGCTAAATGATGTGAGGCATGGTACTGTACACAATTAGGACAGTGGTTTTGGTAACACAGTAGTTTGATGACCACTGTTTTTGGTTGAGGCAGTGCTGTGAACTACATGATAGCAAGCTGGGTATTATTTAATTTCTGTTTATTTTATGTAGCCTATGTACAGTAGCTTATATATATTTATATATATTTATGTTACTGTAAGGTATATATGGACCCCAGTATGGTCCCCTCTGTACTGTGTGAGTCTGAAATAAAGTATTATTATTATTATTATTATTATTATTATTATAATACAACAAGGCCTGTTCTTCTATAATTGTACTAGGTGATTTTGATGAATTGTTACATGCTCCTACGCAACTATTTTCACCTTCATGCAACTCATCAGACAGCTCATCAGTCATATTATCCATTTCAAAGTCTATATCCTTGAATAGCAAGCTAGTTGGGCAAATTTCTAGGCCATAATTTTCAACTTCCATAAATAATTTGTTTTTTACAATTTAGCATATTAAGTTATACACTGGTAATTAGGGCGAGAGAACGGATATATCTATATTGTTGTAATTTGTTAGCTGTGGTTTTATAAATGGTATATTATTATTGGGAAGGATCTTTCTACCCCTTTCCCCATATAAACTACAAAAGGTAATTATGAACCCATTGCACAATTTTAAGAACACGGTCACAAGTCCTACAACTGATCATTCAAATCCAGAAAGTACCGGTCTAGAAATGGCTAACAACAAATGATTCGGTAGGTCAATAATATTAATGAGAATACTAATGGATGACTTAGAGGATAAATGTTTCCTAGAACGAATAAATAAAAAAGGGACATATATTGTAGGTAGGATCAGGAATGAAAATATATGATTGCCTTCTATCATCATCATGTTAACCCCTTGAGGATCATGACGCACTTTACAGTGTATTTTGTCTATTATGAGGTAATTTTATTTAGATTAGTAAGGTTATATGGAAGACAGACGGTTATTCTAGACAGTCTTCAGCATTTCAACACTTACAGATCCTTCCTAAGCTGTATGAGATCGTCTAATGACAGCCGGAATGAATAAAAAAGGCGACATAAACCTCAAGGGGTACCGTAATGTCACGTTTTCATGATCACTCCATATTTCGCTACTCTATTTGCAAAGTAACTGATTCCTATAAAAATGGGAAATATGCTAATCACCATCAGCTGAAAATTAAAATGGTTGTGATTTTTCCAATTAATGGGCGTGTTTTAGTCTGATCGTCATTATATATATATATATATATATATATATATATATATATATATATATATATATATATATACACACACAAGGTTAGATACAATCACGAATTTCAAGGCTACAGGCTTTTTCACGGCTATATCACAAGGTTAGATACAGTCACGAATTTCAAGGCTACAGGTTTTTTCACGGCTATATTAAAAAAATTGCCCCATAGCATAACATGGGGCCGAGCTGTCTCAAATAATAGGCCGAGCTGTCTCGCCGTCATGGCCGATCCGAGCTGTCTCAAATAATGGGCCGAGTTGTCCAAAAGTGGGCCGAGCTGTCCGAGCCGAGTTGTCCCATGGGCCGAGTCGTCCAGTCCCCCATTATCACCTATAGTTTCACTGTTATTAATAACATCTAATTTTCTTTACTGACTATTCTTTCTATCACCTAATTTATTTTTGAAATACAGGAGAAACAGACAGACACCAAGAACACCCACCAACCAACAAGAAAGAAACCAGGAGAAACACGATCAAGAGAGACAGACAAACACAAGAAACAGACAGACACCAAAAACCCCCACCAACCAACAAGAAAGACACCAAAACCCCCACCAACCAACAAGAAAGAAACACAGAGGAACACGAGAGAGAGAGACAGACAGACACTCACCTGAAACAGCAAAACAGGAAACAGCCCCGCCCACCACAACAACCTCAGAGCTGAGCCCAGAAGCTACGGTCAAGAGCGAAAGTTGTCGCATCACCCCCATAGACAAAACCAAACGAAAGTGGGAGAAAAGGGATGAAAGGCAGGGAAAGCAGAAGAAAGGAAAACTACGCGATAATCCCCGCGCCAAGGCCACAGCTTCCAGCCCGGGAGGATTACCACTTCATCTTCTTCTTCTTCTTTTTGTGGATTGCAGTCCCTTTTCAAGTCAGCTCACCTATGCACCGGTGACCTCTCCAGAAACAGCTAGAGCTAGATTAAGAATTAGTTTAGAAAATTGTAGTCGTAGAAAAGATAGTTAAAGAAAAAGAATTGAAGTATATAGCTTAAGCAGAACTCTCCTCTCCCTATTTACCCCCTCCTCCACCCCCCAATATCTTGTTATCTCCTTACCTTAATTTAACTTTTCCCCTCTCCCCTATTTAATCTCATTTTTCTTCCTCCCCCACTCTGGTCACCTTCTCCCCCCTCACCCTACTCTATTCTATTCCATTTTCTCACTCTGGTCACCTTCTCCCCCCTCACCCTACTCTATTCTATTCCGTTTTCTCTTTTGCGACACCTGCTCCAGGAATCTTTTCACTACCTTCATTCTTTTCCCCATTTCCCCATCTACCCCCTCTTCTGTCCCGAGACCTAACACAAATTTTACACCCTCATCCTCCTCCTCTTTCTGTTCTTCCCATTCCCTCTCCCCTACCACCCGTTTCAACTCATTTTCCAACCCATCTCTCTCCTCTGCATACCCCTGGCACTCTGTCACTATATGTTCTATTGTCTCCTCCACTCTCCTCCCTCCCACCTCACACTGCAGACACTCTTTCCCCCCCCCCCCCCCCTCCATGTTCTCCTATTTGTCTCTAATGCTCCTGCCCTAGCCTTAAACAGTAGTTCTGCTCCCCAACTTCTGTCATAGAACTCCTCTTTTCTCGGTCTCCCCTTGCTTCTATATCTTATCAGTGTACTTTTCTTCTCCATATTTCTCTTCCATTCCTGTCTTCCTACTTCCTTCACTCTCGTTCCTATCTCTTTCTCTAGTCTCCTTCCCTGACCTAGTCCTGCATTACTCCCTACATCTCTCTCCTCTCCCACCCTTCTTTGTTTCACTCCTATTTTTTTCAGTTTTCTCTTGCACTCTTTTGCCCATCTACTCTTCCCCTCCCCCCATTCATTCACTCTCCTTGGCCACCTATTATCCTCCATCTCCTCCAACCTGCTCTTGTACCTCAACTTTGCCTTCGCCACTCTTTCCTCAAACGTACTCCATCCCATCTCCCCTCTCACTGCTTCATTTGCTGTCCACCTTCTTGCTCCCAACCCCATTCTTCCTATTTTATTTTGTCCCGTCTCTAGTCTATTTATTTCTCCCCCTGTACTCCCTCTCACATCCATCCCATACATTATTCTCGGCACTTCAAAGTCCTTCCACACCTCTCTTACTATTTTATATTTATTCACTCTGCTTTTTGTCACATTCCACAGTTTCCCACTACACTGTTCCACCTTCATGATTTTCTCATTCATTGTCCTTTGTCGCCCTTCCCTCCCTATCCATACCCCTAAATACTTCACTTCCTCCCTTGTTTCTATTCTTTCCCCTCCTATCCTCATTTCTACTGCCTCTGGTCCATTTACTACTATCATACTGCTTTTCTCTACACTGAACTTCATGTCTAGGTCTCTACCAAACCTTTCCGCCTCCTGTAACATTTCCCCCATATCTTCCTCTGTCTCTGCTATCAACACTACGTCATCAGCAAACGTCAGAATTGCTAGCCTGTGTTGCCCTATTTTCACTCCTTGTCCCTTACTCTTAATTCTCCTCACCAACTCCTCCATGCACATTGCAAAAATTAAAGGTGACAGGTTACATCCCTGTCTCAACCCTTTCCGTCTCCTGATTCCTTTCACTGCAATATTTGTCCACACAATCTCTGTCTCCGTCCCTTCATACATATTCATTATCATGTTCATTATCTTCCTACTCACTCCTAGTTTCTCCATCACTGCTTCTGCAACTCCCCTACTAATCTTATCATATGCCTTTTCCACATCCAAACACACTATAAACACACATTTCCCTTGCTTTGCCTTTTTCTCTATAATCTCATCTAATATAAATATATTGTCTGTTCCTCTTCTCCCCTTCCTAAACCCATTTTGCTCTTCACTAAGTAGGATCCTTTCTTCTACATACTCTCCTACCCTCTCCTTTAGTATCCCATAAAATATCTTATTTATTATGTTTATTACCGTTATTGGTCTATAACTCTCCATTTCGTGCACATTTTTTGCTCCTCCTTTGTAAATCAATGTGACCCTTTCTTCTTTCCATCTTGCTGGTATTTCTTCCTCCTCCCATATTTTATCAAATAGCTTCTTTAACATTCTAACTATCATCTCCCCTCCTTCAATATACATCTCTGCTGTTATCCCATCCGGTCCTGCCGCTTTGTTTCTCTTCAGCTTCTTCACACTCCTCCTAATCTCCTCCTCACTCACCATCTCATTCATATTTTCATCTACTTCTTCCTCATTTAGTTCAATATTCCATTGTCCTACTCTTATTTGGTCATTTACCCCTCCCACCTCCTCCCAGTATCTTTTTATTTCCTCTCCAATTTTAGTTTCATCCCTAACTTTTTCCCCACCTACGTTCAACTCCACTACTACCTTTTCCCTCCTTTTTTCTCTTTTTAGCCATCTATACCACTCAGCTTTTCCTTTGTCCCCCTTCTCTTTTATCCTGTCAATTTCTATCTGTTCATGCTTCTCTATTGCTCCTCTTATTAAGTTTTTTGTGTTTTTCCTTTCCCTCTCGTATTCTTCCCTTGCTATTCGAATTTCCTCCTCACTTATATTTTCCCCTCTCTTTTTTCCCTTCTCCAACTCTTTCCTAATCCTATTCCTCTCTTTCCTCTTCTTCCTCGCCTCCTTAATGTCTTTATTCCACCACCCTTTCATTCCTCTACCTTTCCTCCCTATTTTCTCCTTCTCTAACACTCTCTCTGCTACCTTATTTATTTCCCTCTCTATCCACTTATCAATTTGTATTGCACTCCCTCCCCCCACTTCATCTATATCCATATTCCCTATTTCCTCCCTAAACCTCCCCCACTCTGCCTCCTTCATTTTCCATCTTTCTGGTTTACTAGCCTCTCTACACTTCTCTATCTTCTCCTTGTGAAACTTTATGCTATATCTTAGTTTCAGTAGGTTATGGTCACTGTTTATTTCAAAGTTTCTTTCTTCATCTACTATCATTTCTATCACTCTCTCTCCTGCTTTCCTGTTCACTAATAAATAACAAAAATAATACAGGTACAAAAATAATACTTGCATTAATATACAGACCTCCAGCTCAATCAGTGCAAACTGACCGAGAAATTTATGAACAAATTGCAGATGTAAGTAACTCACAAGATACCGTATTTTTTGGCGACTTTAATTTACCTGTGACCAAGTGGGGCGATACTCTTACTTCACACTCCGGACATGACTTGTATACGAACTTGCAAGAGAGTTCGCTTTATCAATTTGTTCGAACACCGACCCGTGGTAATAACGTTCTTGACATTGTACTTGCAACAAAAGAAGAATTAATAGAGAATTTGAATGTTGGTGATGAATTCAGTAACAGCGACCATCGTACGATAACTTTCACTTTAAACTTTACTAGTAACGAACCAAATAGTAGCATCGAAAAAGTCCCTAATTTCAAGAAAGCAAACTTTCATAAACTTAGAGCTATGTTTAAAGAAACTGACTGGAGCTTTTTAATTAACAATAACGACATAAATACATCTTGGAAGTTATTCGAAACCACTTACCTAAAAGCAGTGCAAGACTGCATACCATCGAAAATACGGCGTCCAGGCCATAATAATAAGCCCAAATGGTGGAATAAAGATATTTCAAACTGCCTGCTTGCTAAAAAATTTGCTAATGATAGATTAAAATCCTCACAAAATGACGAAGAACGGGTGAAATTTGTAGAGCTACGACGCAAAGCCAAAAAGTTAATTAAGCAAAGTAAAAAGACCCTAGAGTTACATATTGCGAATCAAAGTAAAACAAACCCGAAAGAATTCTATAGTTATATCAGAAAGAAAAAAGTAGTTACTTCAACTGTTGGACCGTTGGTCGATGAAAATGGAGAATACACCAAAGACGAAGTACAAATGAGTAATGCCCTCAATACCTTCTTTGCATCAGTTTTTACAACAGAAGACCTCAGTGATATCCCTACACCATCGCCGATTCAGATTGATAATTCAGATGTTCTAAGCAATATCACCATTACAGAGAGAGAAGTATTGAATTGTTTAGATAAACTCAAGGTAAATAAAACGCCTGGACCTGATACAATCTCGCCTAGAGTTCTAAAGGAAGCTAAGGATGAGCTCTCCAAACCACTGACATTACTATTCAATAAATCCTTGCAGTCTGGAACTATGCCTGATCAGTGGAAGATAGCCAACGTAACACCGATATTCAAAAAAGGCAGCAAATCCCTACCCAGTAACTATCGTCCAATTAGCTTAACCTCAGTTGTATGTAAAATGCTAGAAACGGTCATAAGAGACAGACTCGTAAATCACTTAGAGGAAAATAACATACTTAAAGATACTCAACACGGCTTTCGTAAAAAACGTTCCTGTTTAACAAACCTCTTAGACTTCTTCCACGATATCCTCAACTTCTACAATTAGAGTACAGCTGTAGATATTATATACCTTGATTTTCAAAAGGCCTTTGACAAAGTTCCCCACAAACGTTTACTGCTAAAACTAAAAGCGCATGGAATACAAGACGGTGTGTTGAAATGGATAGAAAATTGGCTCAGCGACAGAAAGCAAAGAGTAGTCATAAACGGTAAGGCATCTAAATGGACCAATGTAAGTAGCGGGGTACCCCAGGGATCGGTACTAGGACCAATTCTCTTTCTAATTTACATCAACGACATAGATGAGGGTCTCACCTGTACAATCTCAAAATTTGCTGACGATACAAAAATTGCAAATAGCGTACAGTAAACCCTCGCTATCTCGGACTAATTGGGGGGAGACCCAGTCCGAGATGACCGAAAATCCGAGATGTCCGGGGTCCGACTTATGTCCGACTTAAGAGAGGATAAAATCCGACCTAACCAATGTCCGTCCGAGACAACAATGAAATCGGAGACTACGGAAAAAATCCGACCTCAAGAGAGACGTCCGCGTCAACCTAGAAAACGAAGACAACCCTATTCGAACCCTATAATCTGTAATAGAAAACACAGAACATGTATTTTAGTTTTACAATATGTATTGTACAGTAGGCTATATTACACTTACCCCTTCATAGCTCTTGTCTGTAGTCTTGATGTCCTCCCTCCCCCCTCCCCCCTCCCCAACACTGCATTAATTACTGCAGCATCCCCTTTTCACCCCCCACCTCCACCTCACTGTCGTTCTCCACCTCACTGTCCTTCTCCACCTCACTGTCCTTCTCCACCTCACTGTCCTTCTTCACCCCACTGTCCTTCTCCACCTCACTGTCCTTCACCTCACTGTCCTTCTCCACCTCACTGTTCTTCTTCACCCCACTGTCCTTCTCCACCTCACTGTCCATGACCACCTCACTCCCCTTCTCACTGTCCTTCTCCACCTCACTGTCCTTCTCCACCTCACTGTTCTTCTCCACCTCACTGTCCATGACCACCTCACTCCCCTTCTCACTGTCCTTCTTCACCTCACTGTTCTTCTCCACCTCAATGTCCATGACCACCTCACTCCCCTTCTCACTGTCCTTCTTCACCTCACTGTTCTTCTCCACCTCAATGTCCATCGCACTGTTCTTCTCCACCTCCCTGTTCTTCACACCCCCACTCTTAGGACCATATCCCTTGCCTGTCATGGAACCCTTACCTTTACCCTTACCCACACTGTCCTTCTCCACCTCACAAACAATGTCAGGTTCAGGTATATCCATGGGCACAGGCGTGCTACTCATTAATTCATCCAAATCCATGTCTAAGTCTGAGAGTGGCACAGTGTCTACAGTGCTCCATGAGGTGCTAGCAACTGAGGAAACACTTGGGAGGGAGGTGGTGCTAGCAAGCGACACACCACTGGTAGCAGACGAAGTACGAGGTCTGGGAGGAGCAGAGGGTACAAAAAAGGAGCTGATTTTCTGTTGTTTTTTTCCGATCAAGGTGTGCCCTCTGAATATGGAATCGACCATTACGGAGTGGTTCGTATAGGGACTGCAACTTTGAGTCATTTACTTGAGTCAGATACTGAAGAATGGTGTCAAAGGAGTCCAGGGCATGCGAGACTGATATCTTGGGCCCCCCCTCTGTCTCTTCGTCCGACTCATCCTGGGTCTCTTCCTGGACTACCCCCAACACCTCGGCTGCAATTTGTTCGTCAGTCTTATGCTCGTGTCCAGGTAGGTCTCTGTCCTCTTGCAGCCAGTCGTCAACTTCTTCTTCGGGGAGGTCACCCTGGTTACCCTGGTTCAAGAGGTTCCTGAAGTCAGCTGCCCCAAACCCTTCAAAACCCGGATCTTGCACATTCGGGATATTTAAGACCTTGGTCCAACCATTCCTCAGTGTGTTGAAAGACACTTCGCGCCACGCCTCTGCCCAATTGTAGATGCAGTCTTTCAGGGTATACTGCTTCAGTTTTTGTAGAGATTTCTTTCCGCGTGTATCCACATAACCTTCTTCGTCCATCCCATCTTCTATGATGACAAGGCATTGTTCCAGGAACTTCCTCTTGTATCGCCTTTTGCAAGCTTCAATTATTCCTTGGTCCATAGGCTGAATAACACTTGTGGTATTAGGAGGCAGGAACATTGTCTTAATTTTGCCGTTTGCACTCTCCAGTTTTGTGGTACAAGGGTGGGCAGGTGCGTTGTCGAGCAACAAAATGGCAACAGCTTCGTCATAGGGTACACCATACACTCGATTCTGGAACGAGCGAACGTCGGGTACAAATCTCTTGTGAAAGAAATCCTCGGTGATGACCTGGTTAAACCAAGCTTTCTTTGATCCATAATAGTCGACTGGGAGTTGCTTGGTAATGATGAGGTCCTTAATTACTCTCGGCTTCTGAGATTTGCCGACGATTGTAGGGGTCACACGGTGGCTTGCGTCGGCATTAGCGCAGCAAAGCACTGAAATGCGCTCCTTCACAGTTTTGTGGCCAGGTGTGGACGTGATTTCTCGGTGGGCCTGTGTGTTGGAGGGTAGAGAACGCCAATATAAGCCAGTCTCGTCAGCGTTATAGAGCTGCCAATGTTGAAGGTGTTCCTCGGTTATAAGGGCGTGGAAGCGATCAGTGAAGGGTTCTATGGCCGAAGTATCGGCGCTTAAGATTTCACCACAAATACTCCTGTTTGAGAGGCCATGGCGGTTTCGGAACCTCCACAACCACCCCTCGCTAGCCTTGAAGTCTTGGTGATGAAGATGCTGGCCGAAACGTTCTGCTGCATGCTGGATCTCTATGCCTCTCACTGGTACGCCCTCAGCACGAAGTTGTTGGTACCACTTCAGCACTGCGTCGTCGATGTCTTGATAGGCTAGCTTAGCCTTGCGAAAGATCTTGGCGGTGGAAGGACCATGAAGCACAGCTACGCCGTGATGTCGGACTTTCTCCTTGTCTCGGATGAAGTCGTAGATTGTTGATCTGCCTAAGCTATACTTCTCCTGAAGCTGCTTGGCATTCATCCCACTGTCCAGATCCTTTAGCATCTGTAGCTTTGTTTCAAGTGATACAGAAGTCACCTTACGCTTAGGCTTATCCTTGGGAGGCATGGTGAACTAAATAATGGCACGCGTCGATGTGTAACACAACAGAGCTTGGTGCGGACTGACGCTCCCAGCATCCGAGCCGGGCGCTTGGGCCCCGGATGTAAGATGGCGTCGGACCTCCCTTCTGTTTCTCGGATATTCACCCTTATTGTCCGGTAACGTGAGGGGTCGTCCGACACGTCATCCTTTGTCGGACACCGCTACGACACATTTCGGAAATATTCGAGATATCAGAGGACGGTTATGACGGACATATTCCGAATACTTATATAAAGTCCGACAACGTCAGAGACGGGACGAACGATGTCCGAAATACGGTCCGAGAGCCGATGCCAGTCCGAGTAGTGCGGGTTTCCGACTTGTAGAGGTCCGAGATAGCGAGGGTTTACTGTACTCTCAAAAGATCAAGTTGACGATATGCAACACAATCTAGATAAATTGTCACATTGGGCCCAAATTTGGCAAATGAGTTTCAATGCGGATAAATGTAAAGTACTACATATCGGATAAATGAGAAGCAACTATTCGATGAATGGCACTCAGCTTAAGAATGTAAACAGAGAAACCGATCTGGGAGTAACAATATCTAGTAACCTAAAACCGAGTCAACAATGTTCAGAAGTTGTTAACCCGGGAACTGCGGGGAGACTCTTAAGAGTTCCCCCGGCGGACTGCGGGGAGACTCTTAAGAGTGAGTGAAAAAAAAATCAACTTTTGACATCGAAAAAAAAAATATATTTTTATTTTTTTATTTTTTTATTTTTTTGGGCCCCTGGGCCATGCAAAATCTCAGTCCTCTACCTCCCCTCCTTCCCCACTTTCCTCCTCTCCTTCAGTTATCACCTATTTTCCCTGTTATTCCCTTATTCTGAGGTATATTTTCGTGCTAACATTAGCGAGTTGCAAGCAGGGTGTTGTCATCACTGATGGCAAGCGAGTGCAAGAGAGAGAGAGAGAGTATCGATCGACTGTGTCTCAGTGGCCTTGGGGGAAATTGGCGGGAAAGCAGCTTGCCTCACCCATACATTATACAACTCGCGGGCTATATCTCCGATTTTGACCATCCAAACGCTGTTTTCACTCGTTTTATTGTTGTTTCAGGTTATTACCTTTATAATCAACCCATAATAGGCGCATATGGATAAGTATTAACCCTTAAAAAGCGGCTCACCACATAAGTCGAGTTGAAAAAACTGGCAAAAAACGGGTGAAAAAAGGGTGGAAATCGAGTGAAAATGGGTGGGATAGTAATGATCCATACGTCCGACATCTGTGGCCTCCCGGCCCACACTAACTCCAGTTCCCCCACCGCGCGTGAGGATGACAGTGTAACCAATAGTTCGCTAAAAGTGAGCAAGGTAGCAAAATCAGCTAAACTTCCATCTTCGAGGTAACACTGTCAGTGCTCCACGAGTGCTACGTAGCTGTATGTGGCGTCATTGTGTAGCGATTTCCACCTAGTTTTCGGCGCAATACAGTTCCTTTCATACTGATGGTTGATATAGCAGTCAGAACGGCCCAGAAAGGCCCAAAACGGCCACAGAGCACCCGCTAGAGGAGGGTTAATGCTATTAATGGTACAATGAATATTTTAGTGACGGAAACACCTCAAATACGTCAGCACAGGGGGACGTTTCCAATTACCCCCATGCGCACTTGTTAGGTTAAGAAGGCAAACAAAATAATTGGCTTTATAGGCAGATCATTTGAGCATAAATCCAAAGACGTAATCCTAACCCTTTACAATTCCTTAGTCCGCCCTCTTCTGGAATACTGCGTTCAATGCTGGTGCCCTTATTACCAAAAAGACATAAACAAGCTAGAACGAGTTCAACGTAGAGTTACCAAAATGATACCTAGCCTAAAGAACAAACCATACGAAGAGCGTCTTCGAGAATTAAATCTATTTCCTTTAACACTACGCAGATTAAGAGGTGACTTAATTCAAGTGTTCAAAATCATCAAAGGCATCGACAATATGAACTGTAGTAACCAATCGACCATTCACCATTCACTATCGACCAATCTAATTACACGCGGGGAAACGGTTGCAAAATTATTGGTAAATCTTTTAACTCACACGAATCTAAGAATTTCTTCTTCAATCGAGTTGTCAACTTGTGGAATGGGCTTCCCCGAGACGTTATAGACTGCAGCACCGTTGATTTATTTAAATTCCGCCTAGACAAATATCTCGCATCAAACCCGCGACTGACTGCGTTTGTAAATGAATAACTTTATTTTATCCTCCCCTCAGTTACTAACCCATATGTCCCCTACTAACTTCCTAGTCCTGCCACGTTAGTGGCAGGGCAGTAGTTCCCTTTCCAATGTTCCCTTACCCACTCTAAACCACTGTTTGGACACTTGATCCTCAGTGTTTTGGAGGACAAGCAGCCTAGAAGGGTCACTAGATCTGTTGTTGCTTGATTTCCTTTGTACTCCTTTGTACTAATATATAATCAATAGCTGATCTCCTCCCTTCTCTTCCTCTCCATGTTACTTTCCCCTCCGCCTCTACCATATTCAAATTTTCTAGCTGCTCATCCTCACATAGGTCTAACAATAACTTCCCATTCCTATTGATTTGTTCCCCTAAGATTCCTGTGTGAGCATTCATATCCCCCATTATTATAATTTCATCTTCGTTTCCTCTCATCACAGCCCTTATTACTTCGTATTTTCTCCGATTTTCCTCCCTCTCTCTCAGCCCTCCCTCTACCGTCATATAGCATATAATCAGCATAAATTTAGCTCTTTTCATTTCCCCTTTCCCTTCCACCCTCACTACTAGTATGTCCTCCTGATCTTCCCCTTCCCCCAAATTCACTTGTTCAACTTCCCATTTTCCTTTTTCTATCACCACTGCGACTCCTCCACCCTTTTTCTTTGTTTTCTCTCTTCCTTTCCCTATTACTTCATACTTCTCCCCTTCCCATTCTATCTTCCCCTTCAATTTTGTTTCTACTATTCCACAAATATTCAACCTTCCTTCCTCTGCTTCTCTCTCTATTTCCTCCATCATTCCCGGCCTCCATCCATTAACATTCACACACCCAATTACTATTTCCCCCATATCCTTTTCATGGAATTCTTGTTTCTTTTTCTCCTTCCTCCTACATTCCTGTCTCCCCCCCTTCCTTTCCTCTTCTATTCCCCCTGGCTCCTTATTTGTTTCCTTTACTTCTCCTCCACTCCCATTTTTTCCCCTATTCTTCGCACTACTGTCTATACTCTCCTTTCTTCCAATACTATCCCCCCCCTATCTCCCTCTTTTTTCCTCTACCCTTTCCCCCTTGTATTGGATCTCCTGCTCCTTCATTTTCCATCCCTTCTCCTCCCTCTGCCTCTACTTCCTCCTCCCTTTCCTCTCCCTTGTTTGTTGATAGTCACTCTAGTTTGTTCTTCTCCCAAGACGACCAACTCTCTTCTCGTCTAACAATCTCCTCTATCCTCTCTGCTATAAGTCTTTCCTCCTCCCTTTTTAGGTGCCAACCATCATCTTCAAAACTCCAAGAATCCACCTCTCTGTCCAAATCTAGGAAACTAAATCCTTTAATCCCCTTTCCCTTTAGCACCGAGTTCATGCACTTTGTAAGCTCCTTGATCTCGTAATTTGTCGCAATCTTTACCTTCTCATAACTCCAGCTCTCTTTGGGCCTCCTCAGGATTCCCACCATTACTATGTTCACTCTCTTTTCTTTCTTTCTTATTTCCCTTAATCCTTCTTCAATCTCTGCCATTGCTCCCCTCACTCCTTGCATCTCCAGACCATTTCCCCCTCCCTGTATTACTAAGGTTCCTTCCCCCCCCTCAAAATTTATGTTTCTTGCCTGCTTCATTACCTCCCATATTCCTGCCCTTCTTAGACTAATTATTTCCCTTTCCGAGTTATCTAAAAACTTTCCCATATTCCTGAAGGTGCTATCTCCACATATCACTGTTTTCTTCAGCCTTCTTTCCCTCTTATTATTCCAGCTTCCTCCTATTCTCTTTGTCCCCCTCTCCGCACTATTTTCTACTGTCCTCTCCCTTATTTCCGCCTCCCTTACTCTTCCCTTTTTCGGGTTCTACTTGTGTTCTCCCACTGCTCCTGCTCGCCCCATCCTCCCTCTTACCCCTGGGTCTTGTGTTTCCTGGTACTCTATGTACCTCTTCCCTCCCTTTCTACCATCCTCTCTCCTTTTTTATCCCTTCTTCGCTCTTCTATGCAGTCTATTTCACTTTCCTCTTCGTCCATATCTGTCCAGCTCAACTCTCCCTCCTCTCTTTCTTTTTCGACTCCATCCCCAACGTTCTGCTCATTTACCCCTTCCTTCTTTCCCCTGTTCTTTAATGACCCTTGGCTCGTTATTTGGCTTCCCAGCCATGCATTTGACCATTCTCCCCATTCTCTCATGTTTTCGCCCCTTTCCCTTTCCTGCGTCTCCTTCACGACCCTTCCCTTTCTCGTCCCCTGCCATCTTTGTTGTTTTTTTCTCTCTCGCATGCCTCATCTACTCTTCTTATTTCAACACACGGTTACAACCAACTCCAAAATGGCCGACCCCAGACGACGGACTATGACCCCCCCCCCCCAGGATTGTATATTCACAACCCTTTTAATACCACCTCCAGAATTGTATATTCACAACCCTTCTCAATACTTTATTATACATTTACACTATGCCAGAATACCTAGAATAATTCTTATGTTGATTTCTATACATTCATTATACCTTTCCACTATACCAGAGTACCACAAATAATTCGGATACAGGATTCTATACATTTTGATACACTCACCAACTCTCAAGGGAGATGCCAGGGAAAACACCTATTTTTGTTGTCTCCAATGTTAACAACTACCGCATTTTCCTTTACCATCATTATCTCCGATAGACTGGAAATGGTGTCGTATTTCACACCCAAATGCCATAAAAGGGTGTCCAATATCAAGCCAACTCAACCCTGCTCCTCCACAGGGTTGAGGCAGTGAAGAACTGGGTTAAAGTCAAGCCGATTCGGGCTTTAACCCGGGAGCTGCGGGGAGACTCTTAAGAGTTCCCCCGGCGCACTGCGGGAAGACTCTTAAGAGTCAGAGAAAATAAAAATCAACTTTTGACATCGAAAAAAAAAAAAATTATATTTTTTTTTTTTTATTTTTATTTTTTTGGCCCCTGGGCCATGCAAAATCAGTCCTCTACCTCCCCTCCTTCCCACTTTCCTCCTCTCCTTCAGTTATCACCTATTTTCCCTGTTATTCCCTTATTCTGAGGTATATTTTCGTGCTAACATTAGAAATCCGATTGGAGGGTGTGGTCATCACTGATAGCAAGCGAGTGCAAGAGAGAGAGAGAGTATCGATCGACTGTGTCTCAGTGGCCTTGGGGGAAATTGGCGGGAAAGCAGATTGCCTCACCCATACATTATACAACTCGCGGCTATCTCCGATTTTGACCATCCAAACGCTGTTTTCACTCGTTTTATTGTTGTTTCAGGTTAATACCTTTATAATCAACCCATAATAGGCGCATATGGATAAATATTAATGCTATTAATGGCACAATGAATATTTTAGTGACGGAAACACCTCAAATACGTCAGCACAGGGGGACGTTTCCAATTACCCCCATGCGCACTTCAGAGGTTAAGTATATATCTGTAAGCAAGTCATCATATTTCATTGGCGAGTGTTAAAAAATTCTATCTATCTAAATGTAGTCTTAAATTAGCCTAAACATACGCCAAAGTAAAGATATTCACGATCATTCTAAATTGGGCTTTTGTGTATTTCCTCTTTAACAAGCAAGTGTTTATACTTATAAGCGTGTGCACAATATAAATATGTTCTAATGTATAACTAGGAACCCCAAAAGGTTCACCAAACTCAAATATACGAATCGTTTGTTGACGTTCTTAAAAAAAAAAAAAAAGAACAACAGCTTGCGTTCCCTTATACGATGCCAGGAGAGGAATGCTTCTTTATTAAACCCTCTAAGTAGCATATTATGTAAATGTTTCTTAAACTAATGGAACTGAAATTGTGTACATCGACTTCCAAACCGATCTGATGATCTCTGAACTTTGAAATACTTGTAATAGTTTCGAAATCTGACCTTGATCATTATAACGGAATGAAGGTTCTTGGTACGATGTTGCCAATGTAGCGGCTACCGCTAGATCCAGCGAATCACTTCCATCACTTCCATCTAGCGACATCAAGATGTGATGAATTCTAGCGATATTCAAGTTAGTTTCCCTATTTTAAGGAATTGGAGAGATGTTTCGATTGTTAAAGATTATTCTAGATACTTCAACATATGTTTTCTAGTGACATACAAGTTGTTAGTGTCTGGTGACTATCTAGCGATTTGTCAATGCTATTCTAGCATACATTTGTGATTTAGTTTATCTTGCATTGTTGTCTAAATTTGCCCTATTTCTCCAGAAGACTTCCTACATGGTATAGTGTATTGTTCTAGTGATAATTAAATATTATATAGGGCTATTTTAAGTTGGCTGATGAATATGAAGCAGTAATATGCTGGACGATGAGAACACTGTATGTAAACATGTCTCGGATATCACTGATCATTTTTGTCATTTTCTGCCAAAAGCCCAATGGCTTATCAGTGGTGGTAACACAAAATGCAGCTAACTATATGTAATAAACTCACGTTGTGTTCTGTTTAACCTAAATAAATAAAACTCATAAGAAGGGAAAAACCCCTATCTTTGTTTCTCCGATTTTTAACAACTATATGTTTATCTATAACCTCACGTTGTGTTCGGTTTAACTAACTATGCGTATGCAGCCACATATCTCACTGGGATCCATATTATTATTTTAGATGTATGTCCCTTCTCCAAACTCTAAGGTTAACATAATTAAGGAAAACTTTATACTGAATCTATGGCTCCTATCTATTGCTGCATTTTGTGTCACCCCAAAGTCTGATAACCCACTCTCATTAAAGTGTGGTGGCACAAAATGACAAGGGGCGATCCAGACTTTTAAATATATACATTATATGGACAACCTCTCCTGACTATTTTTAAGAATGAAAGTAAATATGCATTGCAGAATAATTATTACAAAGCAAATAAAGACAAAATAAAAGCGAAATGGCGTAATATACCAAATATCATTAGGTATGTCAGGGACTGGAATAATCGACAACAGAACATATCGGCAATAAATTTGAATATATACAATTTAAGATGTGTTGTGACATTACATATTAGGTGAAATTATAAAATATATTTATTTGTTTAATAGTAGAGCAAAAAATATTCGCATACATAGACATTTCAATAATTCTGAGGAGTGAAGGATTAATTACCGTGACGAACACTGATTTTCTGAACTTGACTCTTGGTCAAGGTCACGAGGCTAGATACCCCACCCACCCACCACCCACCCCCTCGATATATCTACGTTCCTACTGGCCCTCACGCAGCCGTGGTGCTTAGCGCGGTCGAACAAATGTTATGATATTTATATATATGCGTGTACTGTTACTTAATAATATTGTATTGTGTAAATTAATCAACCGGAATGATATACATTTAAGTAAGAATACACCGAAATATAATCGTGATTAGGCGCGAATGGAGTGGCACCGCGGCTGCGGCCAATGTTTATAAACAACACGCTTTAGGCCTACATATCAAGATCAATAATTAATGATCCATCATTTCGATATTATTTTGATGTAGTTGAATTTGTAAAAAATTGTGATGACTATTCCTATAATATAATCGCTTACTTTGAGGTATTATATATAATAACTCCGGTAGGTTATCGGCCTTCTATAGGATTATGACGCTTCTTTCGGATATTCTGAGGATATAGCTAGGTACATTTATAATTATCACATCCATATAGATTATTTGTATATGGATATATACACAAAGTCTTAAAACTGTTATCAAGTTCCGAAAGTCTGAATTGGGTTGAGTTTAGACCCTGTGGAAGAGCAGGGTTGAGTTGGCTTGATATTGGACACCCTTTTATGGCATTTGGGTGTGAAATACGACACCATTTCCAGTCTATCGGAGATAATGATGGTAAAGGAAAATGCGGTATATGTTTTTCCGAAGTAAATTAACTCTTTTTCTATACCAGTGAGTGTGTTAATTAAATAAAGCTGTATTACGAACCACATTCCGAAATTATATTTATGTGTTCTATTGATTCTTTATATGTATGTGCATGAAACCTGATATTCCAGTCTTGAAGAACTCACCCCAATCAATCGTTAATCCTGTATAAAATCAGCGCATAACATTGGTGGCACGCGGTGGTTCTTGATTCGGATAGAAGATTTCATTACATTTCATATTGTCAAACAATAGAAGCATTGTAACATCGCGAATATGGCAGCAGCTCGCTCGCACATCCCCATCCCTAAGTACGATGGGGACACATACGAAATCGAAACATACATGGACATTGTGAAACCAGTGCTAGATTTGGCATATAATACGGATCGAGAGAAAATTGACGTACTGTTAACGCACCTGGGAAAAGCCGTTTCCCTCGTTGCCTCACAAGTTAACCCCACACTCACTTGGGACCAGTTTTGGCCCATAGTTATCGAGGCCATTAAGCCCTCATTAGGGATTTTTGTCGCCCATGCCCGCATTAAAGACATAAAGTACGAAGGTGATCTAGACGACACCTTAGCTTCCATTTCACACCAAATCAAATCTGCCTTCCCCACTCTTCCCAAAATTCAACAAGACCAACACATTCTGGTGAATCTCATTCAAGCGTTGCCCTCAGCAGTTCGCGAATACTTTGCCGTGCACGGCCCTGTTGGTTTTCAACGCGATCTGATCACCATCAGGAGGATCCTCGCGGTGCAACCCCAGAAAATCAACACCATCGCCGCCATAAAAAGGTTCACCACCCACCCTCAGAACACAAGTCAACAGAGGGACCCCAGCCAATTCCACCGGCACCTAACTACAACCTCCAAACCCACGTACCACTCCGGCAAACCTCAACCCAGCAGGCCCAGGTTCAACCCCAACCCCCTCCGCCGAGTGTACAACAAAAACCAGGCCTACAACAACAATAAAAGTAAGAACCCCACTCTTGTTATCATTAACCCTTATGATTTCCCTGCCTGTAATCACAAATGTGTCCTTCATGATATAAGAGACTCCGCCAAATTATAGGTTTGACTCCTGCAAGGAGATAAAGAAAACCTAATATTTAGTAGTGGCCCCGTAATCATTGACGATTATGCCTATTACATAAGGCTACCTCTTCAAACGCCCATACGCGCAGTTTGAAACTACCGCCGCAGAGCTCAGAGGAACCTTCATCATAAGCACACGCTAAATCACTCATGGTTCGTCTTTATGATTGGGTTCTCACTACGAAAAAACTTTGTAACAAATAAAAAATAGAAATAAAATAAGAATAACTATTCATAAGCTTTCCATATTCCGTGGATGTACTTCTGTGGATTCTTGGACCAGACGCTGGTTAGCGCATCCATCCACCTTCAGTGACATATCAAGTATACCAAAATCCTTAATACATCAACGAATGGGAAGGGGACGGTCGGGAGGGCCCCAGTCGTCAATGATTACGGGGCCACTACTAAATATTAGGTTTTCTTTATCTCCTTGCAGGAGTCAAACCTATAATTTATTAGTGGCCCCTCCATCATTGACGATTATGCCTGATGTCTAAGACTGGAGAGGGACATTTGTAATCATATCATAACCATTGCAAATAGAAAAGGCAGATAATCAAACAACCACATAGTATTCTTACTTAGTAAAAAATATATATTTATGTATAAACTTTATACAACATATAAAAAAAGGGGTACAAGCAGGGGCGTGCTTCAAAGAAGCCTGCTTGAGGAAAAAAGGGTAACTATGAGAATCTGTTCCCAGATCTGAAAGTTAAAGGCACCCCACTTAACTTAAGTGGTGAAAAATAAAACTTTATGTTTACATGTGCACATATAAACCCCATTATTCTAATGTGTATATTCCTTAAAATTAGACACAAAAAAGAATAAATTCTCGTACTATTGCAGATGTACTTAGTAAAACGTTACTCGGAGTTGCAACTACCGAGAACTCTTAAAATTAAATTGCTTCGACAGTGTAGCCCACTGAAAGAAACCGTTGTTGTACTACAACCATTGTGCTTTAACAACATTTCCCGTAGGCATTACTACAGAGAAATTTTAATCACAACACTTACACATTGTATCACAGCTCTCATGGCTGAAAGAAACCATTGTTGTACGACATCCATTGTACTTCAACCACATTTCCCGTAGGCATTACTACAGAGAAATTTTACTCACACACTTATACATTGTATCACAGCTCGTATACTCTGTACATATCCTCCGGCGGGGTCTAGGGTGTCTTATGTTACACTGACTGCACCCCCCCCCCCCCCCCCCCCTCTTCCTTAACTTAAACAATAAGTGATTTAGAGACCCCTCTAGACCTCTAGACCGTAACGCTATACACGGCATTGATGGTTTGTCTAGTGCGACCGACAGGTATCGAGTTAAAAACGTATGATTTGAAGCCCATAGTTGAGTAGTAGCTATGTCTTCAACAGATTTTTTTTTTAGAAAACGTAAAGATGCTGCCCATTTGCGTAAATCGTGGGCCCTACCCACTATGCCGGGATTACTCTCTTTAATGACTTCGACTAGCAGAGAAGCCATTTTTCGTTTCATTAACCTTTTACCTGTACTCGATACCCATAAAGCACTTTGTCGGTTAAGAGGTGCCACTCTCATATATTTGGTTAAAGCCTGTACAGGACATAAATTATGGTGCACTTTACCCCGTTTCAACGCCGGCACCGTGAACTCTGAGAAAACATGGTCACTATGTTCATTCTTGGCGATGAACCCTCGGGAAGGTGCAATATGAATGCAATCATTGAGTCTACCAAACCTTATGCAATTAGGGGTGTTGCTCATCGCCGCCAGCTCAGACACCCTGCTACCTGTTGCCAGAGCCATAAGGAACACAGCCTTTTTTAATAGTAATTCAAAATCTGACGTATTCTGATACAGACGGGAATGAAGCAAAGATAACGCTTTGTCAAGAGACCAGGTAGGCATGAGCTGACGGGGAGGTGGGCGGAGTTTGAAGCATGCTCTCATGAAACCTGTTTCCTCCGCCTGTGGTATGGTTAGACCTGTAAGGTCAAAGAATGGCACCCTGATAGCTGTTAAGTGATTTTAGAGAGTCACTACAGATAGACGTTTCTGTTCAAACAAATAGTTTAAATAATGAACAACTAACGCCACCAAAGGTACCGTCTGTTCTGTTCTAACTATCCAAGAAGTAAAGGACTTCCAATGAGATTGATATTGCCTTTTGGTAGATTGTGTGTACTGGTTCATAAATTTATCTGTCACGTTTCTACCATACGGCGTTAGCCACTTGGCCTCCTGAATGTCCACAATGCAAAAGTCAGCGAGGTCTTTAGGTTGCCAATCGTGTCTAAGTGGAAATTCCCGACCGGGAGCGACACCGGGTTCGGGCACCACATTCTCAATTGCTGGTACCACAACTGCGCCGGCCACAGGGGCGCGATTAACGAGACTACGCCTCGATAATCCTGTAGTTTGTTGACTACGTGGCACATTAGAGAAGCGTCTGGTGGCGGAAACAGATAGATGGAACTCCACCTGTTCCAATCCGTCACCAATGCGTCGGGCCCCCCCGCCGGCGTTAATGTCCGGCGTGTGAGGTACCGAGGGAGTTTGTGATTCTCTTCTGACGCAAACAGATCCACTTGTGGACGGTAAGGCTCTGCAATCATTTGATCGAATTTTTTTTGCTTGAGTGCCCACTCTACTGTTGTGCTCTGTCTCCGAGACAGCGCGTCTGCCCAGACGTTTGCTACGCCTGGGAGATATGATGCATGAAGATGAATGTTCAGCTTGTTGGCTAGCACATAAATCTTTTCTGACACGTCTAGCAACTTCCGAGACCTCGTTGACCCTTGTTTCTGAATGCAGTGAACTGCATTGAGATTGTCCATCCTGAAGGCCACCGACTTTCCCCGTAAAGTAGAGCCGTGAACCTGAAGGAAATACAAGGGGACTAGTAACTCTTTTTACATTTATGTGAGAGGTTTCTGAAGGGGACCAAAGCCCTTGACCCTGATGCCCGAGGTTTGACTGAAAGCCCCAACCTATCATCCCTGATGCATCCGTGTCCACCCATACCGTCGGCGGAGGAGAGGTCCATGACATGACTGAGTGCAACATTTCCCTCTTCGCCCAGACCGCTAGTAAGCTGTGTATTAATGTTGGGATAGGCCATAATTTTCCCGCCGGTAATAGTGGGAAATATTTGTTGCCCTCCAAGATTAAACGTTTGACTTTCAACCGGCCCAACTTCACAGTTAGTTGAACCCAGTTGAGAGAACCGACTAGAGATTCCCAGAGTCTCCGTGTCGTAGTTAGACTGTGGAGAAACATATTTTTTTTTTTGCGAAACCTGTTTCGATTGTCCACACTCTGACTCAGAGTGAGAGACGCTGTGTCCCAGACCAGCCCTATCCACTGAATTACTTGTGAGGGAACAAGGTTCGACTTTACCAAGTTGACCTTGAATCCTAGAGATTTGACATGGTTTAACGTAATGTTGACATGAGCGTTGCATAACTCTTCTGTCTCTGCCACCACCAGCCAGTCGTCCAGATACCACAAGATCCTGATCCCTTGTTCTAAAATGGGCATCAGGGCTTGCCGGACTAATTTTGTGACAATGCGTGGCGCTAGGTTCAATCCAAACGGCATCCTTTGAAAGACATAAGTCTGATGCATTATTCTTAAAGCCAGAAATTTTTGAAATCTCTTGTTGACCGGGACGTGCCAATACGCGTCTGTCAGGTCTAATGAACACATCCACCATCCCGGCGGAAGTGTTAGCCTGATTTGATTCACTGTCACTATCCTGAAGGACACGTTGTGAATGTGGAGATTCAGATAAGACAGGTCTACGACCGGCCTCATCTGAATACTGTCCTTTTTTGGTACTAGAAAGAGTTTGGATGTAAACACCGGGTAAGTCGGGGGGACTGGGATAATGACATTCTTGGTTATCATCTCCTGAACTAGTGACTCCACCTCTAAAGAAACATAAGTGGCCTTTGTCGGCTGACGTAAGCGAGGTCGCCGGAGCCACTGCCACTGGCCTTTGCGGACCACAGTCCTCGCCCATGATGTTAATGGCCATGCCCGATGACACGCCCGGAACGACCCAGTTAGCAGACTGGGGTTCGCCGGCCGGACTACTCTCGGTTCCAACACGCCTTAGACTGGCCCCGGGAGTGAGAGAGACCTTAGTTTTTTGCTGGTGGTGGTGTACTCTTAGACGAATGGCTGGGTTTGGCTGGAGACGGGCCCTGACCTGGTCGTTGGTGAAACCTGTGGCCTTTACCTGAGAATTTACCCTGTTTGTACCTGACGTGAGCCTGACCCTGGGTGGAAGAGGACTTAGGCTGATGAAACGGCTTCGACCCACTAGCTTGAACTTTCGAAACTGGTTTGGGTTTAGGGAAAGTAAAGGTAGGCTTCTTAGGGTGAGAGGGACTTTGTTTGAATGCTTGTGCCATATTGAAAACAGTCTTCCAAACTGCTGGAGAAATCAAAGAAGGGGTTAGCACTGGGGACAGAATTACTTGGCTTGCAATATGGTCAGGAAGTTTCTTTACTAAGAATATCCTCAGATCTTGCCTTGCTCGAACCGCCTCTAATAAGGCCGTCCGAATATCTCCTAAAGACTGAATGGAAGTTTGGAGAAGCAAGCGCCGGGAAAGTTCAATGGCCTTCCTGACTTCCGCAGTTTCGATTGCCTGAGAAGAGCGTAACAGAGACTTTGTTACTTGCTGAGTAACAATATATTGTGAAAACAGTCTAAACGCTTTACTTCTTAACCTAAACTCGCGGTCTAGGTGAGTTGGGGAAGGCGTGCTAAATGGATCTTTTAATTCGCACAAATTGATTTTAGGGGCAGCCAAGAAATCAAACAAAGCAGAGGGGACTCCTCCGGCACTAAAAACCGGAAGAGAGAACCAAGAATGGTGCTCTTGAGGGATTTGGTGAGAAGACTTTGTAGTGAAAGTATTGGCAAAATTTTGAGCCTCTGTTTCCCAGTCCACCCAAGGTCCCGTGCCCAACTGCCCCACCTGCAAGACTGGATTAGAGACTGAGTCTGTGATCGGAAACATATCCAATTCCGGCGTCAAAGCAGAAAGTGCCTTGACGTCGTTAAAGCCATCATTCTTAGTCCAGTCAGAAAAAAGCTTTGAAGCTGAGGCAGGGGGCAGGGCTGGTGTTGATGCATACACAAAAAAGTCATGGTTATAATAACTGGGAATGGCCTTAATATGAACATCTAAAACATCGCCTTGAATATCCACTGCTCTGAGTTTTCTAGACTTATTGCTTTGGATTACCCACTCATGTGGTACAGGGAGCTCCCCCGAAATAGTAGCTTGTGCTGCCTCTGGCTTAGTCGGTAACATTGCTACCCATGACTCATCAGGCCCGTATAAAAGAGGCATAGCTCCTTTTCTGACTGGTGCCTTGTCTAAAGGGGGGGGGGGAGTTATGTCTGATATGACCCGCACATTGGAAGTAGTTAGAGCTGCTGTGCCTGGCACAGTGGAAATTGAATCTGACACAAGAGGAGGGTTAGGTATTTTAGCTAAAGCAATGGATGTAGCCAGAGGTCGCACATTCGTTGACGTCGCGGGAGCTTCCGTACCAACTGTAGGAGTTTCCGGCGTAGGGCCAAATAACTTATTAAGTGCATTCAATAGTAACCCATCAATCTCTTCTGTAGTTACATACCTAGCAGATGACGAACTCCGTGGAGAATCGACAGTACCCTGAGAGTCTTCCAGGTGGTGACCTGACTCTTCAACTTCCATCTCTGAGACCAGAGAATGCTGTTCTTCATCCCTTAAGTCTGGCCTCTCATGGGAAGATCCTGCCGAAGCCGGGACCTCCACATGCCGCCATGTTAGATCTGGGATAGAAGATGGGACATCGGCATCCCGGTGAACGTCAGCCACTACTTGCGTTACCAAAGGGTGTGTGCCGTCCTGCCATGGCTGTGAGTATCGCCATACACCTTGGCTGTGGCTGTTACTCGCTTGCGAGCCTGGAATACTCCCCAATTGGGAGTCCTCACCCGAGCACCCTAACAGTTTATAGTTACCGTAAGATACTTCTAAACCTGAGGCTGACACACGTGACCTGGTAGAGAAAGCATGAATATCAGGTGATGAAATGTCCACCGGGGCATCCTCCACCACATTCTCTGACCCCACCCCCGACCTGTCAGATTGGACGTTAGACTTGGAGGGGGTAGATGCAGAGAGCGGGGTACCAGGCTCCGGCGACAGCCGTGAGTCTGTTCGCACCGGAGGATCCCTTTTGGATGATTTATGACTTCTACTAGACTTATGTTTAGTTCTAATAACGTCTTTAGGTCCCCTACTCTCTTCCTTAGTCCTCTTCCGTGGAGGTGAAGAGGAGTGGACCGAAGCTTTCACCTGCTCCCTTAGGGGTGACCTCGACTTGGACCTCGTCGCCGATGCCAAAGGTGACGGAGAGAGAGGCCTCTTGGATTTGCCAGGGGAGGGTGTGGGGGCCTGTCCCCGCCCAGTCTCGAAGGTCTTTCGTGAACGGATCTTACTCTTAGGAGGGGCGTGTTTAATAATTAACCATTCCCAAAGCTCAAGGTTGTCACATTGCAATGCTTTATGAGCTACATTAGTCGAATAAGAAGCAAGAAGTTGTTTTACTTCCTGCAAGGCCACCACCGCAGTATTATCTTTATGAATCAAAAGTTTAACACTTAATAGGGTACAAATAGTGCAATGTTTTGTCACCCATATCCCTCGTGACTGATCGAGGCATTTAACACATTTAATGCACAACTTGTGCGCAAAAATAGGGATACCGGAGCATAACGGTGTTGAACACAAAACAATGAGAGGTTCTATGGTCGACATAACCGAGACTGGCGGAAATCTACCCACCCCCGGGATCTACCTGGTCACCTGGCACTACGCCGGTACTCCGCCCTGGAAAATAGAAAATTCCCAGGAATTAATGCTCATAAGGTTACCCCAAAATGTTACAAAAACATGTGTCATAAAACTGCTGGTCAACGAACCGTAGGCCTCAACCACTACTTTTCGCTGTCCAGCCGTTTCAAATTAAAGATTTCAGCATATCTTTACCTGTCAAAAGATTTAAGCATATCTTCTGAGTCTTCTTAAAGATGAAGCATATCTTCAATAAAGAGTAAGTCCTTCAAGTATCCCTTTACACTTGAAACACTAGTAAGATTCAGGCATCTTCTTATCCCATAAAAAGTTTAAGCCTATCTTAATCACTAATCCAACTTCTACCAGAAGCCCTCATAGATCGCCGTCTTGAAGGTCGTGATTCCTTTTTGTATCAACCAATTGTTTGGCAAACCATAGCGAATTGCAATTCCGGTAATATAACCACCCGAAGGTACCACCGCCGGGTTTCATATTAAATGTCAAACCAATTGTACCTGCCCCAGACCTCTTTGTAAAAGAGGTCGCTGGGAGGAAAAGACCAAACAAAAAACAGCATTGTCTTGGAGGCCGGGATACCTGATAGTATCAGTCAACTGTTTTTGGCAAACCATAGCTAATTGCAAATCCGTTAATACAACCACCCGAAGGTACCACCGCCCGGGGTCATATTAAATGTCAAACCAATTGTACCTGCCCCAGACCTCTTTGTAAAAAGGTCGCCGGGAGGTAAAGACCAGACAAACAAACAGCATTGTTTCAATGGCTTTGAAAAGCCGAGAAAACCATATCCAACAGGTGTCAGCATGATCACCTAGATAAATGTGTGGAGCCCACCTCACCGGGAATAACACAGGAAGCCTGATCACAGGCTCGACCACAGAAAACGCAGTTTCTGATGACCCCTCAAGCTACCAAACCCGCCGGGGTAACTAACCTATTTTAGCCATCCTGACTAAAACTCGGTAAACAAAATGGCTTTCTCGGAGCAATCGAGAAAAACCGCCGGAAAGGCAACCCACACCAAACAGAACGCAGTCTGATAAACATAATCAGACCCATAGTCCGAAGCTCCTGGATCAGCCAATCACAACTAATCCAGGACACACATGGCACATGAATAAATTTTTATTATAATAAACAATGAAAACATTTGCATATGTGAAAAAACTACGAGTGGCTGGCTAGGCCTGGTGAAAACGGAAAAAACACTTAATGACGTCGAAACACCAACGAAAAGCACTTCATCCCACCAAAACTGGAACAGCAGCCACATCAAAATCGTAGAAAACACCCGGGTAAGGGTAACACTGACTCGGGACCCAGAAAGAACTCCACTAAGTGAAGAAAAATACACCAGGAACGTCAGTACAAATAACATAGGCTACTCCATCTGAAAGATAGCTAGAAGCCCGACATCGCGTAGTTAAAGCCGCCTAACAAGCTAGGACTAAAGCTGGCTAAACACGAAAACGTTTCAGAGCGTCCTCAACCCGGCCACGAGGGTCCGTCCGAAATAGACGCCCCAATAAAACGACCCAAAACACACTTGATCTTCGAGAAAACCACCCATGACACCCCTGCTACGCTAATCCTAACCTTACTCAAGACATCCCAGAGTAAACAAATGAGAAAAAACTCACAAGGGACGCAAGAATGCGGAACAAAGCGGAGCACTGTGGGGGACACGTCCGGGTGGGGTGAACGCAGAGCAAGGAAGGTGGATGGATGCGCTAACCAGCGTCTGGTCCAAGAATCCACAGAAGTACATCCACGGAATATGGAAAGCTTATGAATAGTTATTCTTATTTTATTTTTATTTTGTATTTGTTACGAAGTTTTTTCGTAGTGAGAACCCAATCATAAAGACGAACCATGAGTGATTTAGCGTGTGCTTATGATGAAGGTTCCTCTGAGCTCTGCGGCGGTAGTTTCAAACTGCGCGTATGGGCGTTTGAAGAGGTAGCCTTATGTAATAGGCATAATCGTCAATGATTACGGGGCCACTACTAAATATTAGGTTTTCTTTATCTCCTTGTAGGAGTCAAACCTATAATTTGGCGGAGTCTCTTATATCATGAAGGACACATTTGTGATTACAGGCAGGGAAATCATAAGGGTTAATGATAACACGAGTGGGGTTCTTACTTTTATTGTTGTTGTAGGCCTGGTTTTTGTTGTACACTCGGCGGAGGGGGTTGGGGTTGAACCTGGGCCTGCTGGGTTGAGGTTTGCCGGAGTGGTACGTGGGTTTGGAGGTTGTAGTTAGGTGCCGGTGGAATTGGCTGGGGTCACTCTGTTGACTTGTGTTCTGAGGGTGGGTGGTGAACCTTTTTATGGCGGCCAACACATTCTGGTGAATCTCGTTCAAGCGTTGCCCTCAGCAGTTCGCGAATACTTTGCCGTGCATGACCCTGTTGGTTTTCAACGCGATCTGATCACCATCAGGAGGATCCTCGCGGTGCAATCCCAGAAAATCAACACCATCGCCGCCATAAAAAGGTTCACCACCCACCCTCAGAACACAAGTCAACAGAGGGACCCCAGCCAATTCCACCGGCACCTAACTACAACCTCCAAACCCACGTACTACTCCGGCAAACTTCAACCCAGCAGGCCCAGGTTCAACCCCAACCCCCTCCGCCGAGTGTACAACAAAAACCAGGCCTACAACAACAATAAAAGTAAGAACCCCACTCTTGTTATCATTAACCCTTATGATTTCCCTGCCTGTAATCACAAATGTGTCCTTCATGACATAAGAGACTCCGCCAAATATCGAACAAACCAACCTCATATTTCTGTCAATGAGGAAGAATTTAGCGAGGACGAAGAGGTCCAAGACCTCGACCACGAGGACATTGCTCACCTCGAGCTTAGTGCCGAGACGGATGAAGTCTTGGGAGAGTCCGAAATAGACCCCCAGGATTTTTAGAACCTCCCCCGCCTATCATGGCTTCGGCGGGGGACACCAAAAATGACCGATCACCCCCCATATACCATCTTGCACAAATCAAAGATTCCTGTCCGATTACTAATCGATACCGGCGCTTCCCGATCATGCATATTTAACTCATTTTATGAACAACACCATAAGAAGTTCGGCGGGTTACGAACGACCAAGTCCAAATTAATCAGTGCCGGGGATGCCCCCTTACACATCAGGGGAGAAACTAATCCTTTGCATGTAACCACCCCCGCGCCTCACGCAAATTGCTATCACCCCTTTGTAGTATTTCACTCCGATTGCCAGCACTACGACGGGTACCTAGGGCTCGATCTCCTCCACAAGTTGCAAGCCCAAGTTGATTGTGGACAACGCTTAATCACGTTCCAACAACAGAGAAAAAAACAGAACAAAGCAAAGTAGCCCCCCCACAACCTGTCCGAACCCCAGCCAACTCCATATGAACGCTGAACCTAAACCTAAGTCTACCATCCCCCCTCTTGCAAACCAGAATAGTAAACCAATCACAACCCCCTTTGCTAACCCCCCCCCCCACCCCCAACAAAAGGCTACCTCACAAACAAATTCCCAAAGAGAAAAAAAAAAAAAAAACTTCTGCCATCTCATACCATCCAAAACCAGACCCCTCCCAAGATAAGCATGACCAACCTCCCTCCACCTCGTCAGCAAAAAGTGCCCCCCCTCACTGTTATGAGCCCCGCTACGATCAACAATCGAATTACCATTCCCCCCCACCATCAAAAATGTGTACCCCTTAGACCTATCCCCCAAGATGCCATGATTTTAACCCCCACCACCCCCTCCGTAGGCCAAGACCTATGTATTTGTTCAACCTGCCATCTTGTCTTCCCAACAAAATACCATTTTAATTGCCAACATTTCAGACAATGTACTAACTTTACCCAAAGGTTTGATTGTGGGTGACCTCGAAACTTTTGACGAAATTGTCACTCCTTATAATTTATACAAATTTAATGTCTTACCTTTCGGCTTGTGCAACGGCCCGGCAACATTCTCCCGCCTCATGGAGTCTGTGTTAAAAGGACTAACTTGGGAAACCTGTCTTGCCTATTTGGACGATGTCATTGTATACTACGCAACGTGGTCTGACCACCTCCACCGACTACGACAAGTATTACAAAGAATCAGAGATGCCGGATTATAACTCAAACCCTCTAAATGGGAGATGGCCAGAAACACAGTAGGGTTTTTAGGACATGTAATTTCCGCCCAAGGCATCTCTCCAGACCCCAAGAAACTCTCCGCAATCCAAAATCAATAGCCTCCCACCACCATAAAAGGGGTACGCTCCTTCCTGGGACTAGCCACCTACTACAGACGTTTCGTCCCACACTTTGCTGAGATTGCCAGGCCCCTTCACCAACTCACCCACAAAGACACCAAGTTTTCCTGGACCCCGGAAAGACACTTGGCTTTCGAAAATCTGAAAGAAAAATTAGTACAAGCCCCCACAGTCTCCTTTCCAGATTACAAACAACCCTTCCGTCTATACATGGACGTTTCTCTTTATGCCATCGGAGCCGTCCTAGCCCAAGTCCAGGACGGGAGAGAACACGTGATTGCTTATGCTAGCTCCACCTTAAATGCGGCTCAACAGAGTTACGCGGCCACCAAGCGTGAGTGCCTCAGAATAATTTGGGCCCTAAATCACTTCCGATCTTTCGTGCTAGGTGCCAAGTTAGATATCATTACCGACCACCAAAGCTTGCAATGGCTTAGAAGATGGGAGACTAACTCGGCACTATTGGTACATTGGAGAGAAACCCTAGAAGATTACGACTTTGTCATCCACTGTACACCGTCCTGGAAGACCACACCAACGCCGACGCCCTCTCCCGTCTCCCTGTACCATTAAACCCCCCCACAGATCTAGCAGCCTTGCAACACACGGACCTTGTCAATACCTCCATTCTCCAGGACGCCACACCTTTACAATCTACCCTACTACAATCATGGCAGAGAAAAATCAAACCAAAATGGATCCCCAAACAGATCTTCTCCCAGCTAACTCGTTGGGGTGACCAATTAACCACGGACTCCGGACACATCGTCGTCGAACCAACTGTTGCTCAAGAATACATGATTGCAATCCATGAGAGAAATTACATTCATTTAGGACAAAACACGATGCTCAACATTTTCCAGGACCAATACTGGACCCCAAACCCCTCCGGAATTGCAAAGAAGGTCACCGAATCTTGCAAACCATGTGCACTTGGCAAAGACAGGTGCCGCACCGCAGGACCCGCCGGCACCATTTCCGCCCAAAAGCCCTTCCAAACCCTTTCACTGGACGTCATGGGACCTTTTCCCGTTAGCCACAACAAACGGTACATCGTCACATTCGTCGACATATATTCAATATTCCTGGTCGCCTGTCCCACTCACGATCATACAGCGTCTACAATTGTCACATTATTAGCCACCGAGATCTTGCCCGTGTTCGGGTTACCCATTTCACTCTTATCCGATAACGCTCCCGAATTTAAAGGACAAATCTGGGAAGAATTTTCAAAACTGTGTGGCATAAAAACCAAACACTCATCCCCCTACTGGCCCCAAGGCAACGCAATTGCGAAAGAAGTCATCGCACCATCAACAACCAATTACGTACCAGAATGATAGCTTTAAACACCTCAAATTGGCCATCCCAAGTCAAAATGATCCAGTGGGGAATGAACACTTGTCCAAAAGAAGATGGTATTTCCCCTCACGAACGAGTCTATGGAGTAACCCCACTTTTACTACCTTTTTATCACCAGGCCAAAGCTTCCACCACCCAGTTCACCCTCGATCCCTTGCAACAATTAAAGAACACCCTTCACACCGCCCAGATTTGCCAAGACACCAAACACGACGCCATAGATGACATAAGTCCCTTCGCCATTCACGACACCGTAATGGTGGCCAAACTGCCGGTCATAAATAAACTAGGCCCACGTTATGTGGGCCCATATAAAGTATCCCATGTCCCAAATGCCTACCAAACCTCTATCAACTATCACGGGGAAACCCGGACCTACAGAAATTGTTTCATACGCATATACAAGCCTCTGGAAAACCCATCTCCACCCCTCGAACCAAGCCCCAACCCCAACCTTGCCATACCACCCAACACCCCCAACCTAACAGTTCCAACCCCACTAGAACCTAATTACTTCCCCCCCCCAGCCCCCAACTGCTCCACCCAAGCCACCCCCCCCCCCCTAACTTTCCGTCAACACACGCCTAGGACCCATCTATTATCTCCCCCGGAATCACCTTTACCCCCTGTCCCCCCTCAGACAGCACCTCCAACACCACCTTCTCCAAGTCACGAACAATGCAAGACACTTCATGTCGTTACGAACTACGATACAAAACTTCACCCCAACCAAGACTCCCAACATCACGTCGAATTAAAAGACTCACAAAGAAAAAAAAAAAAGTTCCCACAAAACAAAACCCCCTTCATCCACCCACTCTCCCCTCATTCGTCAAAAACCCCATCCCCGGCCAATCTCCACATCCCCTAACTTTTCCTCTCCAACCTCCACTTCACCTCGAAGCTCCCCCCCCCCCCCTACCTCAGAAACCTTACCATCCCCAACACCACCCAACCCCCTACAAAAAGCCCCCCTATGGACCACAATTACGCTACCAAAAAGCAAAGTAAATAAAAAAAAACACCAAAAAACCCTACACCCCCCCCTCCCAATACCCCAGTACCTAGTACCACAAATATTACAAGTAACATCACCCCCTTTGTTCTGCCAACCCGTCTTGCCCCCCCTACGTCATCTCCATTTCCCTCCACTCTACCCCCCCACAACTCTCCTAATACCGCCAAACCATCCTCCACACCAACCACCAACCCCCCCATAAGTCCAACCTATACCCCACCACGAACCCCTAACCCCAAACCCCCCCACTATAAACCCTGCTCCCCGAGTCGAGCCCAGAACCACCCATTAGGCAAAACGTAAGAACACAATCGGGCCGCCTAACTACCAGACCCGAACGATTCTCACCTATCCTCGACACAAACCACACCACCAACATGATAAATAATGAAGAACCTTCAACAAAACAAACAACACACACAACCAACACTCATATATGTAGAACCTTACCCCAGGCCCCGCCCACTGCCCCCCGAGGATTGTATATTCACAACCCTTTTAATACCACCTCCAGAATTGTATATTCACAACCCTTCTCAATACTTTATTATACATTTACACTATGCCAGAATACCTAGAATAATTCTTATGTTGATTTCTATACATTCATTATACCTTTCCACTATACCAGAGTACCACAAATAATTCGGATACAGGATTCTATACATTTTGATACACGCACCAACTCTCAAGGGAGATGCCAGGGAAAACACCTATTTTTGTTGTCTCCAATGTTAACAACTATATGTAATAACTTCACGTTGTGTTCTGTTTAACCTAAATAAATAAAACTCATAATAAGGGAAAAACCCCTATCTTTGTTTCTCCGACTTTTAACAACTATATGTTTATCCACAGTCTACAGATATAAGGTTGGTCCACCAGGCGACCCAAAAATGGTCAGTTTCCCATAGTGACGTCACTCGTCCTCACTGACCAAGGGTCAGTACTCTCCCTCCCTTTGACTTGTGAAGGTCGTGCATCTCTCTCCCAAATTAAGTGAATTAAATATGCATAACCCTGGTGTCCAACTTTATTGATTGGTTTTATTCAAGTGTGAAGACATGCCCAGCAACTGTGCAGTGTTTAATTGTTTCTCAAACAGTAATAAACAGAGTGATAAGCATCTTTCTTTTCACAAGTTTCCTAAGAATGAGAGTCTTAGGAAGAAGAGGATTCACCTTTGCAGTAGGAAAGACTTTATTAATGCTGATTATGCAAAGGTTTGAAGTTTACATTTTCAACCTAGTGCATATGAAAGACATCTAAAATATGAACTGCTAGGCATACCTCTACCAAAGCAACTGCAAAGGATCAAATGTGATGCACAACCATCTCTTCAATTACCAACATCAAGAGGTGAGCATTGTTTTTAACAAGTGAATGTGTTTTAGTGTTACGATTTCTTATTATTCCTATTTAGTAAATATGTTGTGTATGTGCAAGTTTGTGTGTTTGTGTTTGTTTTAATCTGTGTATGTGAATTTGTGGAAGAGTGTGCATATGTTTGTGTGTATGTGTGGGCCAGTGATTGTGCTTCCTGGTGTGTGTGTGAGTGTGTGTTTATGGGTGTGAGTTAATGAGTGTGTAAGTGTTGATGTATGTGTATGAGTGCGTGTGTATGCGTATGAGTGTCTGTGAGTGAATGACTGTGAGTGAGTAAGTGCATGAGTTTGAGCAAGTGAGTGATTGAGTATCTGTTAACGAGTGCATATATGTGTGAGTGAATGAGTATATGTTAGTGAATTAATGAGTGTAAATGATTGCATGTGTGTGAGTGAATGAATGAATGTGAGCGAGTGAGTGTGCATGTATATGAGAGAGTGAATGAGTGTTTGTGAGTGAGTGAATGAGAGTGTGGAAAGGTGTAGCAGGTAAAGTACCTTACTGCTGACTCCTACCGGCCATCCTGTCTCCACTCCCCCCCCCCCCCACAGAACTGAGTCACCTGGGGAATCACCAAACACTTTTTCCCAGTAATTACCGTACATATTTACTTTTACTATATTGCTAATTTGTATCAACTCACCAACTGATATCATATCAATAAATATCATAAAAAGTAATAAGAATAAAAACATCATTACTGTGATTGAGTGTATTATAGTCAAACTCCTTCCATGGTGGTCGCGCTATGAATGAGGGTTATAGTCAAACTCAATTGAAATGAGCTCCAAGGAGGTCAAGGTCGCCCTGTGCGGTTTTGCCACATGTCGACCAAAACAAACCTTTTAGAAAACGGGAAACCAAGGGAAACCACATTTAGAAGGGAAACTTGAAATAAATGTAAAAGACGTTTTTATGTCTGGAAGGGTTATTGGTATTCTTGTATAAAAGTTACAGAAACGAAATAATAGGTAGGCTATATTTGTATATACCTTTTTACATTGTACAGCATCTCCCTTGCTTGGCTATGAAGATGAGAGTAACTTTTGCGAGTTTTCCTTCCATGGTGGTCGCGCTATGAATGAGGGTTAGTGACCGTCTGACCTGGATGATGTTGTTGTCGTAGTTTGAGGCCATTTAAAGCGTTACCATTACTCGTATCCAGCTCTCTCTCTCTCTCTCTTTTGATGGGATTACATTGTGCTATATTGCATTTTGGAGATTGTGTATGTATGTGTGTGTATCTGTAGGGGTGTGTGAGTGCGTGCGTAGCCAACAGAACCGCATTTACATTACTTGGCAACGTCGCATATCCTACCATTCCTTAAATCTATTTATAGCTGTCCCCAGAAAAATGGCAGCATGTTCTAAATAGCGTGCCATATGTTGTATAAATTCCTTCTATATATCCTTAAAATGATATGTTTCTTAACACCACATAACCTTTAAAAATTGTAATATAATATATATAGTCATAAAAGCTAAAATTAATTTGTTAATAGCCTGAAAAACTAAAATTTGTTGTTAAAGCTTTGAATATTTGACAACACCGCACAGGGCGAGGGACTCCACCTTGTAGCTCATTTCATAGGAGGATGACTAAAGTGACCGTCTGACCTGGATGATGTTGTTGTCGTAGTTTGAGGCCATTTAAAGCGTTGCCATTACTCGTATCCAGCTCTCTCTCTCTCTCTCTTTTGATGAGATTACATTGTGCTATATTGCATTTTGGAGATTGTGTATGTATGTGTGTGTTTGTATGTGTATCTGTAGGGGTGTGTGTGAGTGCGTGCGTAGCCAACAGAACCGCATTGACATTACTTGGCAACGTCGCATATCCTACCATTCCTTAAATCTATTTATAGCTGTCCCCAGAAAAATGGCAGCATGTTCTAAATAGCGTGCCATATGTTGTATAAATTCCTTCTATATATCATTAAAATGATATGTTTCTTAACACCACATAACCTTTAAAAATTGTAATATAATATATATAGTCATAAAAGCTAAAATTAATTTGTTAATAGCCTGAAAAACTAACATTTGTTGTTAACCCTTAAAGAGAGGCACGCAACATAAGTCGAGTTAAAAAAACTGGCAAAAAATGGGAAGATATTATTGGGATGGAATTTGAGCTGTACCTAGTATCAGTGCATTACCACAAGCCCACCGAAACGTCAATAAAATACCCTCATTGTTCCCTGATTAAATAGCAGTGTATGAATATTCCCATATTCAAAATATGCTATAGGGGTGCAATGCCTGGTGAGTTATCTGCTCAACAGGTGGCGTTGTGTGTGTGTAAGTGTGAGAGTCCGAGTGTAGGGGGTGAGACAGTGAAGCACGGGAACGAGATGGCTTCAGAGATGGGGTCGTTTCGGGCCATGAGTGAGCACCATGCCTCATGTGAAGGCAAGATGGCAGGTGCTCGTTGTACTCTACGTGCTTCACATGTCTCACTCCCTAGACTGGAACAAGACCTCACGGGCTTCACTGTTCATTGTAAAACGTTGAATGTTAAGGCTCTCAGCCTATGCCCGAGAGGAAGTAAGTTAGAATATAGAAAAATAAAAAAATAAAAAAAAAAATAAAAAAAAATATATATATATATATATATATATATATATATATATATATATATATATATAAACCGGTATACTGTATTTGATTTTGGTAATATGATACTACCCAACCCTGCCCCCATTTCCTTACCTGCTGTAGGGGTATACTACACATAGAGACTGATATACAGTATACACACACACTTACATGCACAAAAACTTACATTCTTAAGCATACACATGCTTACACAAGTGCACGCATACCTATACGCATAACAACTTTTTTTTTTTCGGCCAATTTTAAAAAAACAATACTTATATGTACACAGCCCGTAGCCTAGTAGGTAGAGCTCTCGTCTCACACACGAGGGGTCGGGGGTTCAATCCCCGGCCGGGCGGAGACAAATTGGGCTTGTCTCCTTTCATGTGTTAGCCTCAGTTCACCTAGCTGTAAATAGGTACCTGGAATAAGTGGACGACGTTGTGACGTCCCATCTGGGGTTGGCAAAAATGGTACAAGGCGAGATGGGTATCATATGGTTCACCTAAGCTGATGGCTACCTAAGCCTTCGGGCGAGACGGTACCGTCTATAGTGAGAATGGTACCATACAGATCCACCCTAAGCCTTCGTTTCCGATGTCGCCAATTGGCTAAAATACAGACTACACACACATCCACAGCCATTCCAACAGTACATAAAACACTTAACATGCATTTCACGCAATACATTCCCAGTTAAGGAGGCGCGATAATAATGAGCTTAGCTCGCATTGCGTGGATTCCCCTTGACGAACAAATAACTGAGTGAACTGAGTGAGTGAATGCATGAACACTTACACATTCACATAAACGCACACAGTCATTTATGCAAATGTATACCGTACGTATTAAAACATATACACACATACAGTAGATATACACATTCATCAGCATGCACATGTCCCACTTCCACACAAGAACACACAATCTTACACTTCCACATACACAAGAGATAGGCTATATACACTTACACATTTTTAAGCACATTTACATACATGCTTAAGCATACTAACAAACCATACTTACACACAAGAAGACACACATGCACATAAGAATACAAACACGCACACAGACGAGTCTATACACACGAACATTTACCCATGCATGTCCTTTTTTTTTTTTTTACATACATATACATCATTATATATGTGTATAAGCAGTCTCTGATAAAAATATGTACCGTAATGATAAGATTTATATAATGTGCAACGTTTTTATCTACAAATTTAATTTTGCCCGAGTTATGTTTCCTATTAATTTATTACAGACTCTCCAGAAGATGGTTCCCGTGATTTGAGAAATGAGAAACGAGTGCTGAAGAGACTCTTGGAAGATATACTGGAGGAGGACTACCAGGAACATGTGGAGCCACCTGTGAGCAATGAAGATTTTCAAAGCCAGCTGGAGGATCTGAAGAAGGAACTACATGATGTAAAGGGGGAAAGAGATGCTCTGCTAAGAGAGGAGTGCGAGTGGAAAAAAGAAAAATCACACCTTCTAGAGCAGATCAAGTTCGCTACTGAAAAGGCCACTGAGCAGTTGAGGAATACGTTATCTTCCTATTTTTCACCTTCTCAAATTGATTTTTTCCTAAGTGGAAAACCTGTATCACACTGGTTAGAAGATGACATCTGCAGAGCATTAACATTGCGCAGTTTGAGCCCGAAGGCATAGACATTTTTACGTGAAGTGTGGAAGTTTCCTTTGCCATCTAAGACTAAATTACATCGTTGGGTGACTAAATTTGACTGTGAACCAGGAGTGTTACACACTGTCATAAGTCTGTTGCGGCAAAAAGGTGAGTCCATGGATATCCGTGATCGCGTCTGTGTCCTATCTTTTGATGAATGCAGTATTGCGCATGAGTGGACTTATGACAAAGTTTATTTATTATTTATTATTATTATTATTTATTTTATTATTATTATTTTAACGAAAAGACATTCTCTATGAACCAAAAAGTAAAGTTCAATGTGCAATGATTAGGGGATTGGTTGGCTCATGGAAGCAACTAATCTTTTATGAATTTGATTGTAACATGACCAAGGATATTCTTTTCAATATCATCAAAGAGGTAGAAGACGCTGGATTTCCTGTAGTAGCTGTAGTAAGTGATCTTGGGCCAACAAACGTTAGGTTATGGAAGTCTTTGGGTGTCAATATTGACAAACATTTCAATCCGATCCAACCCAACATATCCTTCACAAATCCAACTGCTTCGGAAAGAGAAATATTTGTTTTTGCAGATGTTCCTCATCTAATCAAGTTGATCAGGAACAATTTTATTGATTCTGGTTTTAAGATGTCAGGGGAAAACATTTTGAACAGTGAATGTGTTCGAGAAATTATTTCAAAAAGTGCGAGTGATTTGAAAACTACACATCACACCTAAGGGTGTGCAACGGATGAAAGTGAAGTTAGCTACTCAGCTACTATCAGAGACAACTGCTAAGTCTGTAGCATATTTTGGACAAAAAGAGTTGCTAAAAAGCAAGGATTGGGATGCTACAAGCAAATTCATCTCCTTAACTGACTCTTGGTTTGATGTCAACAATTCTAGAGTGCCAGTTGATTCAAAATTTTCCAGAAATGCTTATGGAATAAATTTGCAGTATCAAAGTCAAATATTAAATGATATGAGGCAAACCATGGCATCAATGAGAGTTGGTACAAGCAATCACATGTACCTGTTTCAGAAAGGAGTAATTGTATTTTCCCAATCCTTGCCAAAGCTCTATGAAATGGTAACAAAAACATATAATATCTCATTCATACTAACCTACAGGCTAAACCAGGATGTGTTGGAACATTTATTTGCTTCTCTTAGACAATTTGGATCAAGTTATGAGCATCCTTCTACTGTGTCAATGAAGCAACGTATAAAAAGTTATTTGCTTGGGAGAAACACTGCACTAGTTAGTGAAAATTTCAATTGCCAAAGAGAATGTCAAGATGTGAGCATGTCTGAAGGCTCGTTTCACATAAATAAAGGTCAGTCAGTGGAAAATGAGGAAGATAGCAATTCACTGGAACATGAACTATGCTTATCAGCCATGGTGTTTTCAACCTTAAATGATGAAATAGTGCCAGATAATGAAAACACTGAACATTGGGACCCAGGTTATATTGAACCTGAATTCAATTTAGAAAAAGCAACTGAAACTGAAGGTCTCCGATATCTTGGTGGGTTTATTGTTCACAAATTTCCCCAATACCAGTTCCTAGGAGAAAAGGTGGAAAAGGACGATGATACCTGGATTGGGGAAGTTGACAGAGGACTAGCCTTAATGAAACCTAGTTCTGAGTTCTTCAAAAAGCTGACTATAATGGAAATATTATTTAAATGTCATCATGGAGAATCAAAACTAAAGCCAGGTAAAAGATCCATCAAACTCCTAACTTCATACATATCAGAATTAGTACAACTCCCCACTGATGTGATACGTATCCTATTTCGTTAGGTGCCGGATGTTCGGATGTTCTTTCGTATGAGAGTATTGAATATAAATATATATTCAGCACAAAAGCAATGTAACAAAATGCTAAAAGTAGTTAAGTAAAACAGTTATTGCGTTGCTAATACAGCATACATTCACAATCCTCTCTGAATTATTGTAAGAGACATTATTATTGTCCCCATATACTTCTCTTGTTAACTTAAATAATATACTGTTTATATCCAAATGTTATTAGACTTTTATTACTACCCTTGTTAATCATCCTTTGTAACTGCTTTAATAATGCACAATTGAATTGCACATTTGCCTACAATGTGTAAAATTGAAAAAAATAAAATAAAAAATAAATAAATAAATATATATACCGGTATATATATATATATATATATAATTATATATATATATATAATTATATATATACAGTATATATATATAATTATATATATATATATATATATATATATATATATATATATATATATATATATATAAATAGATATATAGATAGATAGATAGATAGTAGATAGATAGATAGATAGATAGATAGATAGATAGATATATATATAATTATATATGTACTGTATATATATATATGTATATATATATATATATATATATGTATATATATATATATATATATTATATATTTATAACTCATGCTTTGTGGGTTAGAATTAAATGAAATCAATTTCGACCCGAGTTGCGTCGGGACACTCAAAAATCCGTGTATGGTATTCTGGAAATATGGATCCTACAACTAGGTTTGAATTGAAATATATTCGCCTAGTGGGTTTCCCTTCTCCCTAACATAAATAGGATAGAAGGCTGAGTGTCTTTTAGACTGCCGTGGTGTAATTGATTAAAGCATCGGCTATCGTCCTGATGGTCGATGGTTCGATCCCCACTGAGAGACTAGAAACATTTAGTGGCTCACTTGTATTTGTGATATATTCTCAATATTTGTAACTCTCATGCTTTGTGGGTTAGAATTAAATTAAATCAATTTCGACCCGAGTTGAGTCGGGACACTCAAAAATCCGTGTATGGTATTCTGGAAATATGGATCCTACAACTAGGTTTGAATTGAAATATATTCGCCTAGTGGGTTTCCCTTCTCCCTAACATAAATAGGATAGAAGGCTGAGTGTCTTTTAGACTTCCGTGGTGTAATTGATTAAAGCGTCGGCTATCGTCCTGATGGTCGATGGTTCGATCCCCACTGAGAGACTAGAAACATATATATATATATATATATATATATATATATATATATATATATATATATATATATACACTTATACAGGTATGTATATATATTAGTTGAATAGATAGAAACTTTTTTAGAGATAATATGTGATGGAAATAAGAAGTTAAACACATGCAAACAACCATAAATATATAAACTAATCAAACACAAATGCGCTTAGGCTTCACATTCATAAACACACACACACACACACACTATCTAACACACACAGAGGGGTCATTAATCAGTTTTGGTGGAGAGAGAGAGAGCGCGCGAGGGAGAGAAAGAGAGAGAGCATGAACTAATTGAAAGCGAGAGAGAAAGATAGAAGGAGAAGGAAAATGCTCGCGTGGGACCTGTGACGTCAAAGGGTCGCCTGGTGGACCGACCTTATATCTGTAGACTGTGTGTTTATCTATAACCTCACGTTGTGTTCGGTTTAACTAACTATGCGTATGCAGCCACATATCTCACTGGGATCCATGTTACTATTTTAGATTTACTAAACCCCCTAAGGTTAACATAATTAAGGAAAACTTGTAAGAAGGAAAAACACCTATCTTTTCGTTCTCCAATTTTAGCAACTATATCCATAACCCCCCGTTGTGTTTCTATCTAGCTGTGTACGTCACAGCCACATATTCTCACGAACGAAGGCCTAATACCTTCCTTGTGTATGTGTTCCTTGTGTATAACTATCATGATTATGTCAGTTCGGTATTTAATTACGTAACAACCATGCCCCCCCTATTAATACGACGAAAGCTATAATGCCCGCGTCGTGTGTGTGTTCACTGTGCCTGTTGTAATTAGGTAAGCACCAGACCATCTCCTTTTTCATTATGCAGGTCTGTGCTTAGGTAAAGGTCGTGCCTGGCAACATTGTTGTATTTATTTCGCGTGCGTTTGACTACGGCCCAAACTCAGTACAACCACCTCCGAGAGGTGCTGGGTAACCTATGAACAACATAACAGAAAAAAACATTATTATTATTATTGTATTAACTTATGTGTGTTTTTAACTAAGACAACTTTGAATGCAGCCATCTGCAAGAGGGACAACAAGGGAAGACACCTTATCTCTCTACATAACGAATAATATATATGTACGTAACCCCCATGCCCAGTGTTCCCTTCTAGTAACTAAGGATATGTAGTCGAGCCCGAGTATGCCATACCAATATTAATGTGATGAAGCGGTAGTCCCTTTGTTGTGTTATGTCAGGTACGTAACAAACCGGTCCCATCCACATAATGTGACGACGGCTATAATACCATCCTGATTGTGCAATGATTCCTTTTCTTTGGATCACTACCTTCATCTACGATTTGTCTCTCTCTCTCTCTCTCCCTCTTCCATTATTTCAACTCCTGTTATACGTCTTATCAACCCCCATCTTCTAGTATACAATCCACATTACTGTCTTATTTTTCATGCCAGTTGTTCCCTCCAGTCACTAAATATAGAAATAGCTAGACCAGAGTTCGAGGCCCCCATTCCGATTGCAGAGGTTTAAGTACACCACGAAAGTGTGGTGCTGCGAGGTGTACCTTTGATGACGCCTGTGTACCTTGTTCTTGCACCCCCCTGTACCTCACAGGCTTAAACTCTTTCTCCATTCTTTCCTGGTATTTCCGGCTCGAACCAAATTTAATTGACCACAACAAACCAATTAACTCGAAGGTCAGGCCGCCTGGTAACTGCCCCCTCTCCTCACTTCCCCTTTCTGTTATTCTTCCCCTTCACATTCCAGACCACCCCAAATCCAGATAAGGCCTAACCCATCTCCACCAAACCAAGTTAGACCCAAACTAGGAAGAAACATATCAATAACCATCTAAACTCTCCCATGACCAACACGCTGTAGTCAACAGGGTCAGGCAGGTGTCCAGCAGAAGCCTGGCCATGTCAGGTCACGGAAGGACCCCCTCTCATCCCTTCCCCCCCCCCGGCCGACCCCGGGATAGCGACGTGCCCCGCCCCCCCTCGACCCCGATGCAAGAACCACCAGGGGAGCTCTGCCTGGCAACTGACTATACGCATATACGGGTATGTCTAAAGATATTTTATTTACCATTCACATTATCCCAGGGCAGAAGGTAAAGGGAGAGCTGCAAACAAAACCCCCCCTCATCCCCCCCATAAAGTAACTTACTTATAAAGTAGGGCACTTAGCCAGCTGGCCTTCACGAGCCGGGCACTCCGCCCCCATTGACCACGAAAACAACCCGAGCAAGAACCTCTTGCTAACACCCCTTCTATCACTTATTATATGTTAGAGGCACATACTAACTCTGTTATCTAATCCAGGACACCGGAAATAAGGAGCAAATTACCCAGGAAACGAGTCCACCACAGCCCCCATACACAACCGCCCCAAAGATTCAGGGGACAACCCCCAGCCAAGGCAACACCCCGACTCCAACTTCCCCCACACCTCCACCATCTTGCCAACTTGACGAGCCTGTTAGCTCCATCCCTAAAAATGATTACGTCCACTCCCTCTTTACTCAATTAAGTGAGTCCCACCATAATGCTGCACATGTAAAGCAAAAACTCCCCTTCCACTGGTCTAGCAAGCCCAGATAACAGCAAATCCGCCAACCACCAGCCCAGGCAACACCGGGCGGCCCTGCTATATAAACCCTGGGAGAAGGGAAACTCAGTAAGTAGAAATATCGCTTCTGACGAACGGCAATCCGCTCTCTGACTGAAGACTATTTAACCTAAGAAGTGTGCATGGGGGTAATTAGAAACGTCCGCCTGTGCTGACGTATTTGAGCTGTTTCCATCACTAAAATATTCATTTTACCATAAATAGCATTAATACTTATCTATACGCGCCTATTATGGGTTGATTATAAAGGTATTAACCTGAAACAACAATAAAACGAGTGAAAACAGCGTTTGGATGGTCAAAATCGGAGATACAGGCCGCGAGTTATATAATGTATGGGTGAGGCAACCTGCTTTCCCGCCAATTTCCCCCAAGGCCACTGAGACACAGTCGATCGATACTCTCTCTCTCTCTCTTGCACTCGCTTGCTAACAGAGATGACAATGCCCTGCTTGCAACTCGCTAATGTTAGCACGAAAATATACCTCAGAATAAGGGAATAACAGGGAAAATAGGTGATAACTGAAGGAGGGGAGGAAAGTGGGGAAGGAGGGGAGGTAGAGGAGTGATATTTTGCATGGCCCAGGGCAATTTTTTTTTTTTTTTTTTTCGATGTTTAAAGTTGATTTTTTTTCTCTCTGATTCTTAAGAGTCTTCCCGCAGTCCGCCGGGGGAACTCTTAAGAGTCTTCCCGCAGTTCCCGGGTTAAATACTCACTCAAGATTACATATAGACGAACGGCAACCCGAAGTCTGTGAGATTATCAGTGACATATATATATTGACTTTTGGATCTTTATTAATCGTGGCTATCCACCGGTTAATATAGAGACCTCTAACGAATATATATATATATATATATATACTCCAAATAAGTGTATTAAAAACTCATTGCTGGTATTGCCTCTACCACTTGAGTTTTATAATCATTTATCTAGAGTACAAAAAAACTACATAATACGTAACTTATTATTTCTGGCTACCCAGAATTTAATATAGTTATTTACATTACAGTAGTATCTTATCTAACCTAATACAAATATTGAAAGACGAAGGACTCCCTACCTTTCGATATTTTATTATTTTAGACATCTGACTTGTACTTAACTCACAGAGATCTAGGTTAGAAAGATCTTTTGTGTTAGAAGGGTCTATGCGAGTTACTCCTAGGAGCACTTAGCATGAATAGATCCTAGGCACATCTTGTCTGTGGCAACCCACCAGGATTTGTGACTAAAAGGGTAAAACCGCCTGAGTTCTTTGAACCTCTCATAAAGATTAGAGACAGTCAAGAAGAGTCCTTGTGTAGACTCCTCTTGCGTTGGTCCGATGGTGTGTTAATCCGGCCTCAGCCTGAAACATAACATTTAAAATCCTAGCCCAGAGAGTACCTGAACGGAACTTCATCAACGGTTGATGGCCCATCTGTAACTTCTTCACACGACTGGACCCCCTGGACGGCCCCCGGAGCCGCCTAGAAGCCCTCAACGACACCAAATCGAGAATTTAAGAAGATAACCCAACAGTGCACTATTAACTATCATTTGTATCAGTGCGGAGATACTGTACCACCAGATCGTTGTTTACCTATGCGCATTTTAAAGTTATTTGCTAGCCATGACGAGTGTTTCAAGTTCGATTCCTAGAGTTCCCTGTTCATTGCCCGATAATTCGTACCAGTAAAAGTTATTACGAGATAATTATCGCGACAATATTTACCCTCAGCCACATAACGAGTTCTTCCACTTGGGAGATTATGGTATAGATATTCTGAGATCCCAAAAGCTTGTGGGATAGGTCGTAAAGCAAATTAATCTCAGTGACGAATTCCAATATGTGCATTAACAGTCAAATAAGTATACAATTCTAGTCTATTCACTCTACCAGATCTTGTGAAAATTTGAGACCTGAAGTTAGCTCAACATCTAAATAAAATAACTAAGCCCTAGGCATAATCAACGAACTTCACCACATACTTATGAGAATTTAACCAGTGCCCTTCGAGTGACTTTCTTCTAATCTTGTATCTCGTGCTTATCTCAGAAGAATAATACCTGAGTGTTGAAAGTGGCAGTGCACGCTCCATCCAGATCCACGATCGTGCTAGGAGAATTGAAAGACCAAACTTGATACTGAATCTATTGCTCCTATCTATGTTTTTCCGAAGTAAATTAACTCTTTTTCTATACCAGTGAGTGTGTTAATTAAATAAAGCTGTATTACGAACCACATTCCGAAATTATATTTATGTGTTCTATTGATTCCTTATATGTATGTGCATGAAACCTGATATTCCAGTCTTGAAGAACTCACCCGAATCAATCGTTAATCCTGTATAAAATCAGGGCATAACAATTTTGTTTTCTTTTGATGGGACATTGCCAATTTAAAACCCCACCTCAAAAAAAAAAAAAAAAAAAAAAAACATATATATATATATATATATATATATATAAAATAGAGGAAACAAAAATAAGAAAAGTGGGGATTGGGCCTGAGCATATAGATAGATAGATATAGACCTCAACTGCTCTATCAACTAACCTTCCTAGCATCCCTACTCCTTTCCTACATAAATGCACCTCGTCCCTTGCGTACAAGCTATCGTTACCGTAGTAGAGGCTCCAGTTGTCTATGAATGGTAGTGACAATTCTTTGCACAGCTTTGCCAGCCAGCAATTAAAACCAATTGCTCTGGACAACCATTCACGTCTGACACCTCGTCTTGGCAAGATAGAGCGAACAATGGGAATCCCACCCTTCATCCTAATCTTATCTAAGGCTACCCTATACAACTTATGCAGTTCAATACTGGTAAGCTTACCCCCGTCATTGCTACCTGCACTAAGTACGACTATGGGTTTATCTCCAAAGTCGTCAATGACGTCCTCCAATCTTTCACAAACTCTACCTATACCTGCCCCGGGGAGACACTCGAGCTTCCTAACTTTGGTGGAGAGATTGTCACCTAAATACCTAACCATAGAGTCTCCAACAACATTGATAATCTTACACTATACCTTTATTTGTAGTCTCCTTATCTCCCTTTCTTGTGTTTTCCTCGCCCCTGGAAACACTCCCAGCCTCGCTATCACTCCCAGCCTCGCTATCCTTCACTTCTTCGCCATCACACTCATCAGGTAAGGTGATGAACATGTTTCTGGTCTTGAGTGGCTGCCTTTTCAGCTTGCAGGTCGTTGCACTTGTAGCAACCACTTTCCAGGGAGCTTCACGATCCCTAGGAAAACTAGCCTCACTCTTCTTCTCTGCCATGGCTAGTTTCAAGGCCAAATTTTCATCTGTGAGATTTTGAACCTCCTGCTCAACATTCTCCAGCCTTTCCTGCAAAGCAAGACAAAGCTGGAGGATATGGGAGGAGGTAGCAATCTCATCAACACAAGCCATATTTCACTAAGAATGTTCACTAGCACCTCACTAAGGGGTAAAAAGGTTTACTAGCGGTCAGTAAGGACGTCCGCACTAGTCAAAGGTCAGGCCACAACAAAGCAATCTACACTCCTTGAGAGCTCTGTGGGAAAGCCCGACCGTGGCCATGGCCTTCCTTAAGGTCCCCATAGACGCTACGGCCGACAGATCAGGTTTGGTTCTAACTCCGATTTCAGCGTCGCTCAGAACACATTCCAATCTACTTCAGTTCTGCCAAGACGCTGTACTGTGTGGACATGGCCTCTCCACTCAATGACGAGGATTTAAATTTAGCTCTTGGAGCAGTCGTTGTGGCTTTCATTGTAGCAAGTATGATTTGCAGTTTAGAATCGTATCCTATCTTGATGAAGCCCATAGCAATTGCTACACTCATGAAATAATGAGATGGATATCTTATTATATAATTAATATACACCAGGGAAAGAAATTTTTGTATCATCTTTATAGACTTCGTAGAGCTAACTAGTTAGCAAGAGAGAGAGATAAAAAAAAAAAATCATTAGTAAAAGTTATCTCGATAAATGTAAATTGTCTGGAGAATTGCATAGACCTAACTTGACTTGATTTACAAATATAAAGGTCTATTATCTAAACTGGCATTTAAGTATATATATATATATATATAATTATATATATAACTCTTTATATGTGGACGTGGACGTCATGTTCACTCACTGGATGTTAGTATGGAACTGAAGTAGGCCTACATCGTACGATAACGGCATAGACATCTAGAGTTTCGGGTGCCTGACCTGAAACAGAAGCCAGGAACCTGGCAGTGTTAGATTGTGAGCGGGCCGAAGAGGCCGACTAACTCCGCCCACTTTTGTTCGGAAGAGAACCCCACACACAGTACAATTCGCTTATGATTCCAGCGAATGGATCCGGCGGTCGTATCGTTTATTGGGGCCTTTAGGGACTAGGGGCTGTTCGGCCAGGCAGCTTATGGAACAACAACAACAACAACAGGCAGGAAGCGCAGAGGGACACGCAGTGCCGGACCGCCAGGAAGAACAACGGCTCTGCGATCCCCAACAGAGTATGTGACCTGGAGGACCCCTGCTCGTGGAGACCATGGATCTCTGACTGAACGTTTATCCTGGAAGCCACCCACTCACTTTAAAGAGCCAGTGCGTGAACCCTCAGGAAGAACAACGGCACCAACAGGTCGAGAACATCGATGGGTAGGGGCGTGTGCCCAGACCACCAGCCCTGACGTTGATATCCCCATGGACGACTGGGAGCCCCAAGCCACCTCGCACAACTTATCTGTGACCACCCAGATCGTCGGCGGTAAGGCAGGCCAGGGCACGGTTGCTAAGAGCGTGCCCCGAGTGACCCAGTGACCGAAGGGAGACTCGGAGGGCCCCAGGCTGCATAGACAATGGACCTCCGGCAGAATGTCCATCCCGAAAGTCACTGACTCGCCCGAAGTGCAAGCGCATGAGCCCTCAGTAAAAATAACGGCACCAACTGTTCGAGAGCATCGATGTGCCCGACCACCAGCCCTGACGTTGAAGTCGCATGGACGAGTGGGAGCCCCAAGCCACCTCCCACGACGAAGCTGTGACCAACCAGAACATCGGTGGTGGGGCATGCCTGGGCCCGGCAGGCGAGAGCAAGCCCCGAGCGACCCAGAGTCCCAAGGGTCGGTAAATGGCATGTGGGACACATGTGGGTAAATGACAGCCTGGAATGTGGCGGTCAACTGGGAGCGCATCCCGTGCGCACTGTGCCTGGGTGTCGTCGGAGACTATCCGCCAAACGTCCAGGTAAAACAGGAGCTGGATACTGTCTCAAAGGAGAGGATACAGAGCCTGCTTCACCAGCATGGTGCCAAAATGCACCCGGTAGCTCCAGCGACACCACCAACGACAGAGGTTGCAGCGCAAGTCAGACCAGGAGTACCGACAGCGCTCGAAACCGCGTGCTCACAAGAGAACTGTCAAGGGCCGACAGAACCAGCACTGGACTCATCGTGTTGCAGGCAGTCTATGGTACCAGGAACACACGAGAGAGAAAAACACTGTGGCCAGGTTGCACCACCGGAATTACCCATTGTTTGTGCATTGGTATGACCATGGTGGCCACATCCTGAGAGACTGGCAGGCGAACGGGAGCAAGACCTGAGTGGAGGCCTGGACTCCCATCTCGAGGGTAGATTCCTCATGGTAACCATTCGGCCCATGTCCCTCGCGGCCAGTGACGGGCGCAAGGGAGAAAAAAAATCAGTGGGGACTCCCATGACGAGGTAAGCAACCTTGTCTGAGAGGCGAGGAGAGAGAGGAAGAGACCGACCTAGAGAGCTGCCATGTGTTTAGATGTGGAAGCCCCTCCGAAACGGCTCTGAGTGCCACGAGCAACAACTACCCCCCCCCCCCCCTTTTCTGACGAAACGGGCGCATCACACCACCACCCGTCCGGGGAGAGTTCCACCCCGACGAAGTGCGATCAGAGGGAGAGGGCTGATTGGCCTCGCTCCAGCGGGGCCGACGCGATGAGGCTAGGCTGAGCGGGCGGACTGCGTATACTCTGACCGTGACACGGCACGTTGGTGCGTGCCAGAAGTAGGGGCAGCCGACAGGGAGGCGTATGGCACCCAGGCGGTCGGAGCAAACAACCCCGATGTAGACAGAGCGCAGAGTACAGCAGTCCCAGATGCATAGCCAACAGGGCTCCGCAGCAGACCGTGGACCAAACGACGAGGCAAAGGCAAGCAGCCTCGAACAGCACCACCGGCAGCACAGGGACGAAGGATACAGGGAGCCGGAGGGAAATCCGCCGCACATACTTCACCTACCCAAGCTAGTTAGCAGAGATGCAACACCTTGGATGAGCCTCTCTATCTAACGGATTATCGTGTTCATAGCAATCGCATAGTGTCCCATCAGTCACTGCAAGGATATAAGCATGTATTGACTCCATTTGTGTGGTTATTATGTGAATGTGATATTATGTAGAGCGATAATGAAAAAAAATATAACAGTGTAGAAGTCAATTTCCCAGCGGCAGTGGCATCACACGCATGCGCAGTGAACAGTGACGATGTCTCGTTGAAGATCGTTCAGTGACTGTTGGTGTTTCATTGAAGTTCGTTCTTGTTTGTTTGATAATGACCAAATCCCACTGGTAATGGAACGTGATGAAATATTGTCCCATTTCGATAGTCAGCGGAAATATTTTAACCTCTGGGCTGCGCATAGGGGGGTAGTATACACCATTCGCCTGTGCGGAGGTATTTACACTGTTTCCTCACTAAAATCGTTATTTTACCATAAATATCATTATTTCTTATCGATATGCGTCTATTTTACGTTTAATATGAAGATAGTTACATGTTACAATAATAAAACAAGTGGGAAAAGTGTTTGGATGGTCAAAATCGCGAATTGAAAGTGAGAGTTTCATTCATCAAGTGTGAGCCAGCCGCCATCACCCCCTCCTCTCACTAGGCCTGGAGAGACACTGAGCTCACTATCTCTCTCTCTCTTTCCCACGCATAGATACACATATGACCACGCCCTGCTAGCAACTCGCTAATGTTAGCACGAAAATATACCTAAGAATAAGGGAATAACAGGGAAAATAGGTGATAATTGAAGGGGGGGGGGGGGAAAGGGGGGAAGGAGGGGATGTGGAGGAGTGATATGTGGCATGGCCGAGGGGAAAAAAAAAAGAAAAAAAAAAAAGTTTCAAGTGCTACTGGGGTATTTTAAATGTTTTTTTTTTAGGCCTAGGATCTTAAGGGTCTCCCCGCAGTCGCCCAGTAAACCTCTTAAGAGTCTCCCTGCAGTTCCCGGGTTAATGATGCACATGATCGCTTACAAAACAACTTCAGCAAATCGCTAGAGGAAAAAGACAAGCAAATAAGTGAAATTGTTGCAAGCCTCGAGTTTACACAAGCAAAACTCGACAAAGTTTCTGAAAAATTGCGAACTGCAACTACCGAAACTCAGGAAAACATGAAAATTATCCAGTTTCTCACTCAAGAAAATAAGGAATTTAAAAGACAAATGACTGAAACTGACACTCGAGTGGACTATATGGATGACCAGAGTCGCCGTAACAACTTGCGATTCTCTGGAGTCCCGGAAGAAAATAGAGAAAATTGGGAGCATTGCCAACAAAAAATATGTAACATCATCAGAAACAAGCTGAAAATGCCTCTTACTCCTCTTGACCGCGCTCACAGGGTAGGAAAAGCTTCGAACCGTGGACCGAGAGACATTGTTGCTCGATTTGCACGTTTCCCTGACCGTGACACAGTGATGAGGAATCGGGGGAAACTGAGAGACACAGATATTTATATAAATGAAAATTTCTGTCCAAATACGGTAAACATCCGGCGGAGGCAGGTAGACGCTCTCAAGCAGGCAAGGAAGAATGGTAAATATGCCTATTTTAGTTACAGAACCCTCATTGTGAAAGAATCTCGTTTGGTTGGGGTTCGTGTTTCAGGTCAACGTAGGATTGAACCAACAACACGTCCTGCCACCCCCTCCCATACACCACCCCCTCGTGGCTCAACCTCCCATACACCACCCCCTCGTGCCTCACCCTCCCACACACCACTACCCCGTGCCCCACCCTCCAATACACCAATCAACCTCCCACTCATCACCACTCCCCACCATGGAACAACACCACCCCGCCTCTCACCAGATCACTCCCATGCAACGCAGCCTCTCATCCGGAATCCTCCGGGTACTCCACCGCCTTCCTCGTCACGGGAACATCTAACTTCTGGGGCATCTCCTCGGCTACCTTTCGCATCATAGAGAGGAAATCAAAAGTCAACTCTGAATGTGGAACGTTTAGAACAACAAGAGCAGCAGCAACGGAAGCAACAACAACAACAACAAGGAGCGGTCTCACGTGTCCGACACCAACAGACCTCTGCACCTTCCGATAAGCGGCATCCTGCCAAACGACAGGAGGGTGGTAATGATTCGGCCCCAAGTGTGACCCATCATCAACAACAGCAGAGAGGGAGGCCCCGTGCTCCTCATCGCCGGGCCCCTTCACCTGTGGACGGTAAACAGCGCGACAGGAAGAGGACATCCTTCTACAATCCTCGCTAAGGAGGTTGTTGTATACCTCTTGTTGTTGTTTTTCGTATTGCTTGAATTTGTGACCATAAATGACCATTGATAATCAATTCCCCTTTTAAAGCCGTAATGATCTAGATTTGCTTTTATTCCTTAATTTTTCAAAAAATAATGATTGAATTATTCCACTCAATATTTTAGAAAACTTAACTTTTGACCCTTTTAATCTTGATATTGATCAGCATCAATTTGATTTAGACCCAGATAATTTCTTAATACATACTCAAGGCTATACAAATCCAGTATAGGTGACTATATTTTTCCTAGTTCTTTATACAATAATTTTTGAAACATCCCTGATGCCACGTTCTCTATCTTATTTTATAACATTAATAGTATCCCATCACACCTGGACGAACTCATCGATCTGTGTGTAACTCCTTTAAATGGTTCTTTTGATGTTATTGGTTTGAGTGAAACTAAATTAACTGATGACCTTGAACAATTATATACTATCTCGAATTATCATCTATACACTAACAATTGTAGGCTACACGTCAAAGTGGTTGTTTGGCACTTAATGTAAAGTTTGTCTTCACCTGCATCGAAAGAACCGATTTGACTGTACAGGACAACAACATTGAGACACTATTTATAGAAATATGTGAGCAACATTCTGAAAATATTATAGTTGGTGTATTGTATCGAACACTACATTCAACTATTGGAGATTTTTATTGTAAATTCAATGAAATTATAAACAAAATTCATGAAGAAAATAAGATATGCTACATTGCCGGAGATTTTAACTTAGACTTATTAAAATCGTCAACCGAAGATCCGGTAGCAGAACTTATTGCTGTTTGCTACTCCAATTTATTTTTTAATACGATAAATAAACCTATCCGAGTAACATCAACTTCAGCCACTCTAATCGACCACATTTGGTCAAATAACTTCCCTAATTGTGTTTGTAGTGGTATTCTGCATACAAGCATTTCAGATCATTTGCCTGTTTATGCAGTTCATAATTATGTGCACAAGGAAAAAGTAGCAGAATATGTAACTACAGAATATAGAGACTTTAGTTGCGATAATATAGCTCGTTTCAAACAATGTCTGGAAACTGGGACCTAGTCACGTGACCCGAATATTGTATACAATAATTTTTCAAGCATATTCAGTGCGTGCTTTAATAAATATTTTCCAAAGATAGTTAAAAATTAAAGTCAATCATGATTCTAAACCGTATATAACACCAGAGATAAAATTACTAATAAAAGAAAAAAAATATACTACAAAGAAAGTTTGCTATCTATCTATCTATCTATATAAAGTGACATAAATCATCTAACGCCAAGCAAAAAACAGAGGCAACCGAGGACCACCAGCGATAAGGACCAAAGACAGCGAGGACCGAGGACAGCCATGAACATACATGTAGATCCGACAAAAACCAACAATATTATTAAAGAGCGTTCCGTTCCGTGAGTTCTAAAATAGCAAATTTAAAGGTTTTCTATGCATTTTCAGATTTAGAGGAGCTAGTGTTTACAGAAAATTATGATGTGATTGGCATAACAGAATCTTGGCTCAATACAAAAGATAGAGACTTTTTAGCAGAGTATTCACTTCCCGGTTATGTAATGTTTGAGAAAAGCCGAATAAATCGAAATGGAGGTGGCGTTTTACTTTATATCAAAGAAAGTCTTAACCCTACCCTCTTGTCAAAACCTCAAATTGTGAACGTCGACACATCTTTTGTGCTAATAAAGAATAATAAAGGTACAAAAAAAATACTTGCGTTAATATACAGACCTCCAGCTCAATCAGTGCAAACTGACCGAGATATTTACGAACAAATTGCAGATGTAAGTAACTCACAAGATGCCGTAATTTTTGGCGACTTTAATTTACCTGTGACCAAGTGGGGCGATACTCTTACTTCACACTCCGGACATGACTTGTATACGAACTTGCAAGAGAGTTCGCTTTATCAATTTGTTCGAACACCGACCCGTGGTAATAACGTTCTTGATATTGTACTTGCAACAAAGGAAGAATTAATAGAGAATTTGAATGTTGGTGATGAATTCAGTAACAGCGACCATCGTACGATAACTTTCACTTTAAACTTTACTAGTAACGAACCAAATAGTAGCATCGAAAAAGTCCCTAATTTCAAGAAAGCAAACTTCCATAAACTTAGAGCTATGTTTAAAGAAACTGACTGGAGCTTTTTAATTAACAATAACGACATAAATACATCTTGGAAGTTATTCGAAACCACTTACCTAAAAGCAGTGCAAGACTGCATACCATCGAAAATACGGCGTCCAGGCCATAATAATAAGCCCAAATGGTGGAATAAAGATATTTCAAACTGCCTGCTTGCTAATGATAGATTAAAATCCTCACAAAATGACGAAGAACGGGTGAAATTTGTAGAGCTACGACGCAAAGCCAAAAAGTTAATTAAGCAAAGTAAAAAGACCCTAGAGTTACATATTGCGAATCAAAGTAAAACAAACCCGAAAGAATTCTATAGTTATATCAGAAAGAAAAAAGTAGTTACTTCAACTGTTGGACCGTTAGTCGATGAAAATGGAGAATACACCAAAGACGAAGTACAAATGAGTAATGCCCTCAATACCTTCTTTACATCAGTTTTTACAACAGAAGACCTCAGTGATATCCCTACACCATCGCCGATTCAGATTGATAATTCAGATGTTCTAAGCAATATCACCATTACAGAGAGAGAAGTATTGAATTGTTTAGATAAACTCAAGGTAAATAAAACGCCTGGACCTGATACAATCTCGCCTAGAGTTCTAAAGGAAGCTAAGGATGAGCTCTCCAAACCACTGACATTACTATTCAATAAATCCTTGCAGTCTGGAACTATGCCTGATCAGTGGAAGCTAGCCAACGTAACACCGATATTCAAAAAAGGCAGCAAATCCCTACCCAGTAACTATCGTCCAATTAGCTTAACCTCAGTTGTATGTAAAATGCTAGAAACGGTCATAAGAGACAGACTCGTAAATCACTTAGAGGAAAATAACATACTTAAAGATACTCAACACGGCTTTCGTAAAAAACGTTCCTGTTTAACAAACCTCTTAGACTTCTTCCACGATATCCTCAACCTCTACAATGAGAGTAAAGCTGTAGATATTATATACCTTGATTTTCAAAAGGCCTTTGACAAAGTTCCCCACAAACGTTTACTGCTAAAACTAAAAGCGCATGGAATACAAGACGGTGTGTTGAAATGGATAGAAAATTGGCTCAGCGACAGAAAGCAAAGAGTAGTCATAAATGGTAAGGCATCTAAATGGACCAATGTAAGTAGCGGGGTACCCCAGGGATCGGTACTAGGACCAATTCTCTTTCTAATTTACATCAACGACATAGATGAGGGTCTCACCTGTACAATCTCAAAATTTGCTGACGATACAAAAATTGCAAATAGCTTACTCTCAAAAGAACAAGTTGACGATATGCAACACAATCTAGATAAATTGTCACATTGGGCCCAAATTTGGCAAATGAGTTTCAATGCGGATAAATGTAAAGTACTACATATCGGATACCTAAATGAGAAAGCAAACTATTCGATGAATGGCACTCAGCTTAAGAATGTAAACAGAGAAACCGATCTGGGAGTAACAATATCGAGTAACCTAAAACCGAGTCAACAATGTTCAGAAGTCGTTAAGAAGGCAAACAAAATAATTGGCTTTATAGGCAGGTCATTTGAGCATAAATCCAAAAAACGTTATCCTAACCCTTTACAATTCCTTAGTCCGCCCTCTTCTGGAATACTGCGTTCAATGCTGGTGCCCTTATTACCAAAAAGATATAAACAAGCTAGAACGAGTTCAACGTAGAGTTACCAAAATGATACCTAGCCTAAAGAACAAACCATACGAAGAGCAGCGTCTTAGAGAATTAAATCTATTTCCTTTAACCCAGCGCAGATTAAGAGGTGACTTAATTCAAGTGTTCAAAATCATCAAAGGCATCGACAATATGAACTGTAGTAAGTACTTCACTATCGACCAATCTAATTACACGCGGGGAAACGGTTTCAAAAGTATGGGTAAATCTTTTAACTCACACGAATCTAAGAATTTCTTCTTCAATCGAGTTGTCAACTTGTGGCATGGGCTTCCCAGGGACGTTATAGACTGCAGCACCGTTGATTCATTTAAACTCCGCCTAGACAAATATCTCGCATCAAACCCGCGACTGACTGCGTTTGTAAATGAATAACTTTATTTTATCCTCCCCTCAGTTACTAACCCATATGTCCCCTACTATCTTCCTAGTCCTGCCACGGACATTAGTTCCAGGGCAGTAGTTCCCTTTCCAATGTTCCCTTACCCACTCTAAACCACTGTTTGGACACTTGATCCTCAGTGTTTTGGAGGACAAGCAGCCTAGAAGGGTCACTAGATATGTTGTTGCTTGATTTCCTTTGTACTCCTTTGTACTTTATGTGCTCAGGCCCAATCCCCATTTTGGGGGTAGTCGACTCAAGACAGAGCAAGAACAGGGAAAACACAAAAACAACATAAAACAACAAATAAACACAGATAAAAAGCACAAACTCACACACATCTGTTACGACCGGGACTCGTATAAAACAAGGGCTCTTAATCATTGGACTAGAAAGGCACACAGCCACAACGGTAACACTAGATCCAACCCTCGAACTTATAATGCCGGACACAAAAACACCTATACCCTCCAGAGTTAAATCTGCGATAGCGGGGTATCCTATAACTCGGTATAAATGCACTACTACTACAGGCTGATGATCTCTGATACAGCCTGATCACAACAACATACAATTACGTTAATAATGTATACAAGGAAAAAGATAGAGAGCTTAATTAAATCACTGAAATGATTTAATGCAAACAAGAAGAAGGTATAATTAAAGTTACTCTAAACAATAATAAACTGTCACTCCTATATTAAAGAAAGTGAATGAAAGTCCTAAAGCATCGAACAGGAATCTTCTGAAGAAAGTCTGATGCTGCTTAACCCTTTCACGCACATATGACGCAGCGGTTGCCAGATTAGCAATAAGAAATAGAGTTCTCTCACTCTTATAATTACCTCTCCAAAATTAGTTTTCTGCCCACAGCTAACTCAAAGACAACTGCAGAGGTTGAAGTAACTAAACTAAAGGTTTCTAAATAACCCTGATGGTAACAAAGGCTTTAAAGTATCCCCAATAGGCTCAAAATCGAGTCATATGTCGGAGAGGGTTAAGATGATCGAATCGGATTTTGAACTGTTATATAAAGCAAGAACAAGATATGACAAGTGTATGGACATACAGTGTTAACTGGCACGGGAATAACGATAAATGCGCAATATTATTATCTCAAAAAACAAAAGAAGTACTTCCTCAGGCAACGCAAAAGCCTGCTCGGGTTGTGCAACTCAACAACAACCAAGTCTTACAATCAACGTGAATAAAAATGCTGCATACATAACATAAGAGTTTATAATCCTAATCGGGTGTCTGCTAGGCGAATAAAGTCTAGCTGGGATGTCGTAGGCTAGGAAACAATGGCTGAGCAAGCGGCTCGTAGCCTAGCGAGGTCCTTAAGACTGTACGGCCAAATTACGTTAAATGACGGGGTGCTCTCTTGAGAGATCCAGATCGCTAGTATCTGGTTCTCTCCTGGCGACCCTCTCAAAGTCAAAGCAAAACGAGTTAGCACAGTGTTGGGTAGCAGAGGCAAAAGCCCTCACTCGCAACACAGTGCTAAACTCACAAGGTACACAGTCAGAAAGACAACCTAGGCTTCCCACGTATCCGTTACGATTGTACAAGTTCAACAAAACCTGGTACACATCGGAAATCACAACATCAATAGCCTTACCCCAGTCTAGCATTAAATAGCCCAGCAGACAGCGTGCCGAACCTCTACAGACAAAATGTTAACCCCTCCAAAATGTCTAACTAAACATGGAATATCTGAGAGCTTCAGCATATAATACGATGGCCGATGTATAAAATCGTGCAGAACCAAAGGGGAGTTATGATGTTAAATAGATTGGAAGAATGAGAGGTAAGAAGTTGAGAGAGAGAGAAAGTGTTCTATAGGTAGAAGTCGGGGACAGGTAGCAAGGGAGGTGTGAAAGGTATGCTGGTCAGGCAAGCGCTGAGCAAGGAAGACACAAAGGCAGCAGGGAGTGCGGGGGGGGACCACTTCCTGACGCGGCAGGAGGGTGGTAAGGCGGCCAGCCACTCAGAGGGCCCGGCCGTGGCATGACGTCACCGAGACAACGTGTAACACTACGCGCAGTACCCTCTGCCTCCTGCACTTACTCACTCACACTCTCTAGCTGTATCATTCAGTCTTATACATTAAACTTATAACTGATGATATAAAATATAATGCATTGTCACAGGCGAAAATAAAGAACACTTCTGTACTGCCTGTGACATGACGATTCACAAGAAAGAAAGTACAACATTATAGATAGACTGTAGCCAAATTCATTGCCCTGGCGAGTGTTAGCGAGTGGCCCAGCGAGCGTCTGAGCCCATGTGGCGTTCTGCTAAGCTGCAGGCGTCACACCCCACCCAAGATATTAGACGCTCAACCATGAGCTCCATATCTGACAAGCAGAACCCCGATAAGACTCGCCACCCCTAACCACTTCGCAACAAAGAAGGCAAAGCTCAGTTCTCATCAACAACAAAAATTACAACCCCTCCCAACACAATAGCTTAATTCATACTGCTATGCTCCTAGAGCGAGCTTCTACTAGCCCAGCCTTCTGAGAGAAGTACAGGTTCGACTCAGAACTTCAGCTATAACATACTTAAACAAAATTTAACTATTAAAGAAAGAGTTTTTATAGAATTTTCATTTTTAATGTTTATGGCGGCTGCACTTACAGGTGCAAGCCAATTTTACTCCACACAAACCCGCACACCTGTGGTAGCCTAACTCGGATCCTCCACCCTCGATAAACAATCAGCAATCACGTTATCACTACTGGCAATATGGCGAATGTCTAAATTGTACTCTTGTAACATCAACGACCACCGTGTCAGTCTCCTATTCCGATTGTGAAACTGATTGAGAAATTTAAGAGGGTGGTGATCAGTATACACTACCACGACTGGTCCATAGGCCGGAACATACACCTCGAAGTGCCTGAGCACCAGCACTATCGCCAGCAATTCTTTCTCCACCACTGAGTAATTCTTCTGGGCCGAATTGAACTTTTTGGAGAAAAAACTTACTGGGTGTTCCAGGCCCTCTTCGTCTGTCTGCATCAAGACGGCACCAGCCCCAACCCCGCTGGCATCAGTTGCCAACTGAAACGGCCTGTCGAAGTCTGGGGCCCTGAGTATTGGATGAGTGCATAAAAGGTGTTTAACACCTTAAGAGCGGCCTATGCGGTTTATTTATATGTACCGCCCAGCGGGGTGTTTTTAGCCAAAATAGGGCTGTTTACGTGATCATTTTCATGCCTAAATAAGACCCAGAACGTAAAACAAGTATCTATCCCTGAAAGGGCATAAACAGAGCTTTCGAATGACACCATAACGATCCTTTTATGATGGCTAGTTTTCTTGCAATAACCGTGCAACGCGAGTGCAAAAAGCATGTAATTAGCCACTTTCCCGATACAATTCCTTATATAGCGAGTGAGAGAGGGAGGAGGGAGCTGGGATTCGTGTCAGTATGTTCGCCGCGGTGGTCTGGAGCAGTCATACGCTCGCTACTCTCCTGCCACCACTTGTCTCTCTCTCTCAGCAACATTACGTGCTGAAATTGCCACTCGACCTATGTCGAGCGCCGCCACATAGTCCAGCTTTATTAAATACGACTTATGTGGTGAGCCGCTAATTAAGGGTTAACAAGGGAAAATGCCTTTTCACACTCTGGCGCCCACAGAAACTTCTTATCCTTCGCTAATAAGTCAGTCAGAGGTGCTAACACAGTTGAATATCCTTGAATAAAGCGGCGATAGTACCCGATCATGCCTAAAAACCTCATAATCTGCCGCTTGGTGGTCGGTCTAGGGAACTGATTGATAGCCTGTATCTTATTCTGAGGAGGGCAAACCTGGCCTCTCCCGACCACAAATCCCATATACTGCACAGTTGCCCTTACAAAGTCACACTTTTTCAGATTCACCACCAAGCCCGCTTCACTAAGCTTGTTAAACAAGGCTTCAATGTGTGCACAGTGATAAATTATCACGTCGTCTAAATACACAGTACAGTTAGGGATGTCTGCTACTAGGTCATTCATCAGATTCTGGAAAGTCGCTGGTGCATTCTTGAGTCCATAGGGCATGACGTTACAACGGTAGGTGTTACCATCCACCACAAACCCGCAAACCTCCTTCGCTCGCTCCGACAGCGGCACTTGCCAGTAACCTTTCACTAGGTCTACCTTGGTCAAATACTGTGCCTTTCCGATCTTGTCGACACTGTCATCCACACAAGGAAGGGGGTAAGCATTGGTAGGGGTTAAACCGTTTAACCGCCGGAAATCAACACAAAAACGAACTTGCCCATCAGGCTTGGGCTGCAGAGTGACGGGAGATGTCCACCTAACTGCACCCTTTTCTATCAGGCCCCGATCCAACATATACGCTAACTCGTCCCTGAGTGCTGGGAGTTTGATAGGAGGGAATTGGTATGGCACTGATTTAAAGGGTGGGTGATCTCCTACATCCACATCATGCACCGCATGAGTTGTGAGGCCTGGGTGCTCTGCAAACACAGCAGGGTATGAACCGAATAGGTGCTGCACGGCTACACGCTGTTGCTCAAGCAGGTGCTCTAGAGCCTCGTGAGCCACCTGTCTCGAGTTCCCCACCCACTGGTCTGCGGAGACATGACAATCCCAGTTATCCTCCACCTGAGCATGACTGTCCCTTCCTCCTTCTCCACCTTGACCGCTGCAAGTCATCACCGGGACAGTGAGAGGCTCAGGGGGGCGCCTCACATACTCCTTCATCAGATTTACGTGGCACAACTGATTTCTTTTCCTCCTGTCTGGAGTGGCCACCAGGTAATCAAGGTCTGAGATCTTCTCCACTACCCTATAAGGACCAGTATACTTAGCGGATAAGGGATGAACCACCAAAGGTAGCAAGATCAACACCTCCTAACCCACCTGAAACTCCCGGAGTTTCACCTTCTGATCGTATCTGTCCTTCATCAGGGCCTGGGATCCCACCAGATTTCGACCAGCCAACTCAAAGTTCTTCAACATCCGTTCTCGGCTCTCGAGGACATATTTTAATAACGAACACAGCTTAGTAGTACCCTCCCAGATCTCCTTAACCATGTTGAGAGGGCCTCTGATGCGATGACCAAAAACAAGCTCATTTGGACTAAACCCGAGGCTTTCACCAGGTACCTCTCTCGCAGCGAACAGTACGTAACGCAAACCCAGGTCCCAGTCCTTACCATTCTCCAGACAATAACAACAGAGCATACTCTTTAAGGTCGAATGCCACCTCTCTAACACCCCTTGGCTTTCAGGGTGATAAGCCGACGACACTACAGTAGTGATCCCGTGTTGCTGCATTGTCTGTGTAAATATGTTCGAGGTAAAGTTAGACCCCTGGTCAGACGTATTTCCTGCGGAAAACCATACCGGGAAAAGTACAAAAGCAAGTTCCTAACCACCGTCATTGCCATGCCATTCCTCATGGGGTATGCATCAGGATAACGTGTCGCTACATCCATTATCGTCAGGAGAAATTTATTACCGGCACTAGTAGGAGGGAGGGGACCAACCATGTCTATAACTACCTTACTGAAGGGGGGCCCCATGACAGGAATAGGTTGTAACGGAGCCTTTGGGATGCATTGGTTCGGTTTACCCACTTTCTGGCAGGTACTGCACATTGCCACCCATGACACAACCTGTGCTTTTAAACCTGGCCACCAAAACAACTTAACCAAAGCCGCTACCGTCTTGCATACTCCCAAGTGTCCTGCCAACGGCACATCGTGGGCCAACCTTAGTAGGCTATCCCTGCACGCCCTCGGCACAACCAGCTGGTCTACCACTCCTGATCCACCCTCCCAACTTCTCTTTGGGTCTTGAAATCGCCGATACAATATTCCCTCAATATAAAAAAAATCTCCTGGCTTTGCATCCCCGTCCTCTTCGAGCTCGACAGCACCATTACCACACTTCTGAACTTCCGGATGCTCCAACTGCAGTTTACTAATATCCGAGGGAGCCAACCTGTTTTAGATGCTTCCGAAGCAACCCATGTCCTCCCCCAATATCAAACTGAGCAACCCTTTTTTCTCTCTGTGTGTAACGTTGCTGCCTCGGAGTCTCTTCCTGCCCTACCTCCTCACTAGCTGTGACAGGTCCTGGGGCTTCTCCAGACTCCAACAATGGTGCCAATACTGAGTCGCCAAGAAGCGCTGCTGGTACTAAACTCTCCAAACTTTTACCAACATTAGCCGTCTTCTTCCGACCATTCCTCCGTTGATCAGAAGACTGAGGAATAGGCTGTGACACTTTGGATGCAAGAGATCTTGTAACAACGCATGCCATAGGTTGTACATGACACTTCTCTACCCACTCCTGTTCCTCCCTACTCACGTCGGCCGGCTTCTCGGCAACGACTAAGGGTGAAACCTCAGAAGTAGGCACCGCAAAGTCGTTGCCAAGAAGGAGGTCGACGCCCCCAACAGGCAAGTTCTCCACAATTCCCACATCCAACTCTCGTGTCACACCATCTACCTCCAGTTCCATCCTGACCAACGGGTATGAACTGATAGCATTGATACCTTGCACCACAACCACCCTTGCCGCGTTTATTGGTCTACCAGTAAAGTTCTTCAACAAAGTCTGAGAGGCACCCGTGTCTCGCAACAGCTCAACTCCATGCTTCTTACCAGCCCAATTCACGCAGCCACGCCCTCGATGGTCGCAAAAGACATCACGGACAGGGTTCGAGCCTTCCGGATTCTTCTCCACTGGCTGTGTCCCAGCCTCTGATGTTATACCCCGGGAAAACTCAGACGACTTCGGGGACACCCCAATGTTGCGAGCCAAAGACACAACTGCATTTAGGTGGCTTGCTTGGACAGGCTCTTGCAAAATGCCCCTCCTTATGACAATGGAAGCACTCTAACTTTCCCTTGGGCTTCCCTTGAGCTGAGGAAGGACCCGGACCCTTTCTAAAAGGGACGGTACTAGGTTTATGGTCAGTTTTGGTGTCGTTGCTCTTGTTCTTAGTGTAATTATGTGTATCAGTGTTTTGGGGAGGGGGAGGGCTATGCTCCTTATTGCCTGCATCACTTCTCTGTGCAGAACCGCACCCACGAATCAAAGATAACCGAAGGTCAGCCATCTCAGCTGCCTCCTGAAGGGTTTTCGTTTTTTTTTCTTTAAGATTCAACGTCAGATCGCCGCCCGTACACTTGAAAAATTGTTCTAGAAGCATCAGCTGTTTCAACTCCTCAAACGTCGATGCCTTCTCAGAACGCAGCCAGTTTCTAAATGCATCGGACAGATCCCGGGCATGCTCAAGAAAGGTGCACTCATGACCCTTCGTTACACCCCGGAACTTCAATCTGTACGTCTCTGGTTGTAACTCATATGCCCGCAGGACAGCCTCCTTCAATACCTCATAATCGACGCAAGACTCCAAGGGCAACGCATCATATGCCTTGAGTCCTTTGCCAACCAACCTAGAGGAAACAAGGGCTGCCCACTTAACCTCAGGCCATTGGTGCTCCCGGCACTTCTTCTCAAAACGCATGAAAAATTCGGTGACACCCGACTCATCAAGTACAGGGACTAACTTAAGAATTGGTGATTAAGGATTGGTGATGGGCTGGTCTATCAGAGTGAGAACTGAGCGATCTCTGCCATACCCATAGCTTACTCTGACTGTTCCTTTTACTTATATATTTTCTAGCTCTCAAGTGACGGCGTCTCATCCGTGGATTGACCTCCCAATCTACCAAGATTGGAAGCCAAAGCGTCACATTTTTCCTTTGCCCCTCAACTTTCTCTTCATAATTGCTGAGGGGCACAGGGCCCTGGGTGGGACTTTGGTTTCCCGGGCGTTTCCGCGCCCTCCTCAGCTCCCTGCCATGGAGTGGCTTCGGTCACTCAGGCTTTATTGTGGTCGGCGGGGAGGGTTCTGTGGGGGCGCTCAGTTATGGCCTTGGCCTTGCTCGGGGCCTTGGGGCTGTTCGGCCAGGCAGCTTGGGGAACAACAACAACAACAACAACTTAAGAAGGTGCGATAAAGACTGATCAAGACCTCGATTCCCAGAACCGAGACGCTGCCCTGTCGACTCCACCCGCGACTTCTCAAGATCTATGTCTGCACAGTACTTCGTAGCCTCAACCTGAAGCTCAGCCTTTCTCTCCTCAGCCTGAATCTCTCGCTGCCGTTGCTGAATCTTAGCCATCTCAAGCTGGAAGATCATATCTGCAGTTAAACCTTGAGGAGGAGGAAATGCAACAATTGGAGACTCACCCAAGTGCAAACCACGCTGCCAGTGACTATCGGCCTGCGAGAACGTACCCGGCTCCGGAACCCGAGGAGGCGCCATGTAGGAGTCGAGTGGAATGGGGGCTGGGCCGAAGGTGCCCCAGCTCCCGCTCCACCCGAAGCCCCCACGCACCCCGCCGAGCACACAGGCCACCAGGTCACCTCTCGTCATGCTGCTAGTGCCCAAATGACCCATGACCGTGGCCAAACACTGGAGACCATACCGATCAATCCCCGACACCCGGTCAACAGTAATAGGCATCTCCAGAAACTTCTTTGCATCCTCCTCACTAGTTATAACTCTAATGCCTTCTAACAAACCTCGCTGCTGCACCTCCGAGCCTGCTTCCCGTACTGTGTCCTCACTGTACACTGATCCGTCGTCTGACATAGTGTCCACCGAAAATTCTCAACGTTTATAAAAAAAAAAGGAGTACCTAAACTCTCATGTAGCACTATTCACTCAAAAATGCTTGAAGACTCTTAAGTGTTATACTACTTGCCCACAAAAAATCCGTGTCCACTATATTCCTTTAAAAAAAAAAAAAAAAAAAAAAATTACCACAACACTCCTGCAATATTTCTCTAAGTTCACAAAATCCTAAACAAGGTCGCCATTTGTTACGACCGGGACTCGTATAAAACAAGGGCTCTTAATCATTGGACTAGAAAGGCACACAGCCACAACGGTAACACTAGATCCAACCCTCGAACTTATAATGCCGGCGCACAAAAACACCTATACCCTCCAGAGTTAAATCTGCGATAGCGGGGTATCCTATAACTCGGTATAAAATTATGCACTACTACTACAGGCTGATGATCTCTGATACAGCCTGATCACAACAACATACAATTACGTTAATAATGTATACAAGGAAAAAGATAGAGAGCTTAATTAAATCACTGAAATGATTTAATGCAAACAAGAAGAAGGTATAATTAAAGTTACTCTAAACAATAATAAATTGTCACTCCTATATTAAAGAAAGTGAATGAAAGTCCTAAAGCATCGAACAGGAATCTTCTGAAGAAAGTCTGATGCTGCTTAAGATGATCGAATCGGATTTTGAACTGTTATAAAACGCAGGAACAAGATATGACAAGTGTATGGACATACAGTGTTAAATGGCATGGGAATAACGATAAATGCGCAATAGTATTATCTCCAACAACAAAAGAAGTACTTCCTCAGGCAATGCAAAAGCCTGCTCGGGTTGTGCAACTCAACAACAACCAAGGCTTACAATCAACGTGAATAAAAATGCTGCATACATAACGTAAGAGTTTATAATCCTAATCGGGTGTCTGCTAGGCGAATAAACTCTAGCTGGGATGTCGTAGGCTAGGAAACAATGGCTGAGCAAGCGGCTCGTAGCCTAGCGAGGTCTTTAAGACTGTACGGCCAAATTACGTTAAATGACGGGGTGCTCTCTTGAGAGATCCAGATCGCTAGTATCTGGTTCTCTCCTGGCGACCCTCTCAAAGTCAAAGCAAAACGAGTTAGCACAGTGTTGGGTGGCAGAGGTAAAAGCCCTCACTCGCAACACAGTGCTAAACTCACAAGGTACACAGTCAGAAAGACAACCTAGGCTTCCCACGTATCCATTGCGATTGTTCAAGTTCAACAAAACCTGGTACACATCGGAAATCACAACATCAATAGCCTTTCCCCAGTCTAGCATTAAATAGCCCAGCAGACAACCAAGTAAAAGGTAGGGAGACACCGCGAGTGTGTCGAACCTCTACAGATTTTTTTTAACCCCTCCAAAATGTCTAACTAAACATGGAATATCTGAGAGCTTCAGCATATAATACGATGGCCGATGTATGAAATCGTGCAGAACCAAAGGGGAGTTATGATGTTAAATAGATTGGAAGAATGAGAGGTAAGAAGTTGAGAGAGAGAGAAAGTGTTCTATAGGTAGAAGTCGGGGACAGGTAGCAAGGGAGGTGTGAAGGGTATGCTGGTCAGGCAAGCTCTGAGCAAGGAAGACATAAAGGCAGCAGGGAGTGCGGGGGGGACCACTTCCTGACGCGGCAGGAGGGTGGTAAGGCGGCCAGCCACTCAGAGGGCCCGGCCGTGGCATGACGTCACCGAGACAACGTGTAACACTACGCGCAGTACCCTCTGCCTCCTGCACTTACTCACTCACACTCTCTAGCTGTATCATTCAGTCTTATACATTAAACTTATAACTGATGATATAAAATATAATGCATTGTCACAAGCGAAAATAAAGAACACTTCTGTACTGCCTGTGACATGACGATTCACAAGAAAGAAAGTACAACATTGTAGATAGACTGTAGCCAAATTCATTGCCCTGGCGAGTGTTAGCGAGTGGCCCAGCGAACGGCTGAGCCCATGTGGCGTTCTGCTAAGCTGCAGGCGTCACACATCCAGGTCACCCAGGAGAAGACCCAGAGACCAGGGTCACCAAGGTCGCTCCATCACTCCTCCGGCCCCCGACCACCCGGAGAGGTTCCGATCTCGGCAGGCAGACATGCAGCGGAGCCAAAGCCACAAGCCCTCCCACCAAACTTCCAGGCGCACCCTTCATATTAATCGTCTCCCCGGGCCAGGCGCCTGATGGACTATTATCTAGTCCAACTTGCGCCCGACCCCTTACTCCAAATGACCACGTGTTCACTCAACTATTCACAAGCATTCTCCATTCACTCCTGTCCACCACCACTTCCCCTGCCTGAAAGTTTGCTAAGAAACCAATAACATATGGAGTCCTTCCGTAGAAAACAAAATTAAGTTACGCAAATAATAAGAGACGCCAAATCAAATTATTATCGGACTAAACTAGATGAATGTTCGGGAGATAGCAAAAAAACTTGGAAACTAATAAACAAAATAATACATAGGAAAAAATGCACCGAAGTCTGTAATGCTCTAATGTGTAACAGTATGGCGATATCTGACCCTTCTCAAATTGCAAAGTACTTCAACGATTACTTTATCAATATTGATAAAACTCTAGCTGAACAAATTAATGAACCTAAAGTACACTTCAGATCTTACTTGCAAAACACACATGATTCTACGTTAATAGTGTCTCCTATTACTATTACCGAACTTAGAGAAACTATTAATCAATTACGGGATTCCTCACCTGGTTATGACGATATACCCACCAGTATTATAAAAGAAGTAGCTTCAGTATTGTCTCCGGTGCTCTTGAACCTATGTAATACATCATTCTCTACTGGTGTTTTCCCGGACAAACTTAAAATTTCCAAAGTTACCCCTATCCATAAATCAGGAGACACTAGACTAATGAAGAATCACCTTCCAATATCAGTGTTACCTGCTATAAGTAAGATACTGGAAAGATTAATGTTCAATAGAGTTTATTCCTTTTGTATAGATAATAATGTTATCAACTCTGCGTAAGCAGAGTGGTATCGCCCCCCACATAGTGGTACATGCCGGCCGAAATGTCTGTCTGAACATAAGAACATAAGAACATAAGAACATAAGAACATAAGAAAATGGGAGTCTGCAGAAAGCCGATTGGCCTAAGCAAGGCAGATCCCTGTCCCACACAACCCCAAATCAATTACAAAGCCCAATTATAGGCTAAACACTCTAATACTCTGAGGATCATCTTACCAAAACGGTTAGAGATTAACGCAGGATTATGGGGGTCTGCAGAGCGCTGATTGGCCCAACCCGGCTGATCCCCCTTCACACCCAACCCTTCTCGTCCATATGCTTATCCAATTTTATCTTAAAGCTCCCTACAGTTTTAGATCCCACTATAGCACTTGGTAGTCCATTCCACCCATCTACAACTCTGTTACCAAACCAATATTTGCCTATATCTTTTCTGAAACGAAATTTATCTAATTTGAAACCATTGGTACGAGTTCTTTCGCTATCGCTGAGCTTTAGTACATTTGTCATGTCCCCTTTGTTAATCCCACTAACCCACTTGAACACCTCTATCATATCCCCTCTAACTCTGCGTCTCTCTAACGAATGTAAACCTAATTTCTTCAACCTTTCTTCATACGGAAGATTTCTAATATTATGGATCATTTTTGTCATTCTACGCTGTACTCTCTCCAATGAATCTATGTCCATTCTGTAATAAGGACACCAAAATTGGACAGCATAATCCATATGGGGTCTCACTAATGACAAGTAAAGTTTTAAGATAACATCAGCAGTTCTGTTACTCACACTCCTAGAGCTGAACCCGAGAATCCTGTTTGCCTTATTACGAACGCCTATACACTGTTTTCTAGGCTTCAAATCATTGCTAACAAACACACCTAGATCTTTCTCGCAGTCTGAATTTTCTAATTCTAAATTAGCTAGTTTATATTTAACATTTGTTTGCATCTTCCCTATCTTTAATACCTTGCATTTGTCAATGTTAAACTTCATCTGCCAATTTACTGACCATTCATGTAAGGTATCTAGATCCCTTTGGAGGCACTCTATATCGCTATCTGAATCAATTGATCTCCCCATTTTAGTATCGTCTGCGAATTTACTTATCCTACTAGTTATACCTAAATCTAGGTCATTTATGTATATAAGAAACAACAGGGGACCTAATACCGATCCCTGGGGGACACCACTTTTGACTGCTCCCCACTCTGACTTGGTACCATTTATGCTGACTCTCTGTTTCCTACCAATTAGCCATGACCTAATCCATCCCAACAACGCCCCACCTATTCCATGTGCCTCAACCTTTCTCATCAATCTCTCATGAGGGACTCTGTCGAAAGCTTTACTGAAATCTAAATATATAATATCGTATGCCTTGTCATTATCTACTGCTTCATATACCTCTGAGAAAAAACTAAGCAAATTAGTAAGGCAAGAACGTCCCTGAGTGAATCCATGCTGAGAAGAATTGATTAAGTTAAATGTTTCTAAGTGGTTTCTCATTTTTCTAGCAATAATTGACTCTAGTAGCTTTCCTATGATTGAAGTGAGACTAATGGGACGGTAATTGGATGCTATTGATTTATCACCTTTTTTGAAAATCGGAACTACATTTGCAAGTTTCCAAGCTTCTGGAACTATACCTGTTTGTAATGAATTGTTAAAAAGAAATGTTAATGGGTAACTTAACTCATCTCTGCATTCTTTTAATACTCTGGCATATACCTCATCGGGGCCAGGCGATTTCTGAGGTTTCAGTCTGTCAATTTCCTTAAGCACATCATTTCTACTTATAGTAACCGTACTTAACCTATTTTCTATACTATCGCTATATAACTTACGGACTTCTGGAATCTGTGCCAAATTTTCATTAGTGAAAACGGATAGAAACTGACTATTTAATGTACTGCACATTTCTAAATCATTTTCTGTCATTTCTCCTATCGAAGTTTTAAGGGGGCCTATTTTATCTCTAACTTTAGATTTATATAGCTGGTAAAAAGCCTTAGGGTTATTTTTTGAGTCATTGGCTATCCTGATTTCATAATTTCTTTTGTCTGTCCTTATACATTTTTTAACCTCTCTTGATAGATTCTGATAGTAAGCAAGTAGGTGAATTTCGCCTTTCTTAATTTTTCGATATATTCCTCTCTTTTTTCCTAGAAGGTCTAATAGTCTATTATTCATCCATTTGGGTTGGTTCTGTGTTGATCTAAATTTTCTTTTGGGGATATATTTATTTTGCGCATTGTGGAGTGAAGAAATAAAATTATTATATGTAGCTGTCAAATTATCCTGAGTTAAGACAGGTATCTGAGAGAGAGTTTGTTCATTAGCGCAGCTGGGTCCACTTAATAGTTTAACCATAGGATCGACTCTTAAGGCTCGTCTTAATCCACCATAATTGGCTTTTCTGAAATTTGGGATAAGTGTCGTATTCTCTTTAGCCTTTCCTGTCCATTGTATGTTAAAATAAATTGATTTATGATCACTATTTCCTAGTTGGTCTCCTATCTCTACATTATTTATCATTTGTTCATTATTACTGAGAACTAAATCGAGGATATTATTACCTCTAGTAGGCGAGTCTATGAATTGAAATAAAAAACTATCCTGTACCGCCTCAATAAACTCTTTTGAATCTGAGTCGCCGATTTGATGCTGCCAATCAATATTCGGAAAATTAAAATCCCCCATAATACACACATTGCTAAACCTTGATGCTATTTTCACTTCCTGCCATAAAGCTGTACCTTCGTTTCTACTCATATTTGGTGGTCTATAAATAACTCCAATAATTATGGTCTCACTACCTTCGCTAACCTCAACCCAAACACTTTCGTTATCAGTATTTAGTCTAATACCTGATTTAATACAACTTTTTAAAGAACTCCTGACAAACACTGCTATTCCGCCGCCCCTCCTACTTGTTCGGTCGCGTTTAAACAAACTATATCCTGGTATATGGAATTCTGCTAAAAAATTTCTTGATTCTGTGTTAATCCATGTTTCAGTCAGTGCTATAATGTCTATATTTTCGTTGCTAACAAGTGCTCTAAGTTCATCCATTTTGTTACATAAACTCCTACAGTTTGTATAATATAATCGCAATGAATTTATTTTACTGGTATCGGATTTACCTTTATTTCTAACTGAATTCCCATCTTCTGTTACACCTTTAATATTTCTACTAGCAGTACAATTAAAATCCTGTGACTGATATTTTCTATTCCTATCTGATGTACCAGTACGGCAATTTACCCTATCTAGACAATTATTCTTACTCATATTCTCAGGCTTTATTTTCAGCGAAACCCCGCGACAATCCTATCTATTGACCTAGCTAAATTTGCCACCCCTAGCCGAGAAAGATGAACCCCGTCCTGTGCGTACAACTGATTTTTACCATAGAAACGGGTCCAGTTATCAAGGAATGGTATTGCATTTGCATTACAGTATTTTTCCAGCCGACAATTGATACCAATTGCCCTAGATGACCATTCCTTGCTGACCCCTCTCCGTGGCAAGATACTGTGTACTACAGGTATGCCTCCCTTCCTCCTAACTTTATCTAACACCTCCCTGTACTGCCGAAGCAGTACTTCCGTCCTACCTTTACCAACATCATTGCTCCCTGTACTGAGACAGATAATGGGGCTATCTCCAATATCTTTCATGATGTAATCAATGTCCTCTAACACCTTCCCAACCCCGGCACCAGGCAGACAGACAAGCTTCCTAATATCAGTACAGGTGGACCTAGCTAAGTGTCTGACCATGGAGTCCCCAACAATTGAGAAGGACTTGCCTCTCCTTGTCGATGACTTGGTAGCAGCTGCGGCAGCGGCAGGAACTCCTGGGGCAGCAGTTGAAGGTACTCCTGGGGGGGCAGCAGTCACAGCATTCCCTGTTGGAGGCAACTTACTTACCTTTCTCCTGGTTTCCTCGCCGAAGGAAGCACTCGCAGCCTCACCATCACATTCGTCGTCCAAGGTGATGAACTTGTTGCTGAGGGCAACTGGCCGCCGTAGAAATTTGCAGGTTGTTGCACTTGTTGGAACAACTGTCCAGGGAGCATCACGATCCCTAACAGCAGTTGCACTATCCTCACTTTTCTTGTCAGCCAAAGACAGCTTTAAGGCCAAATTCTCGTCTTTGAGAGACTGCACCTCTCTCTCCACATTGTCCATCCTTTCTTGCAAAGCAAGACAAAGCTGGAGAATATGAGAGGAGGTAGCAATCTCGTCAACACCAGCCATTTTAAGAAAGCGTTAATACTATCACCACACTATGGGCAAAGATATTCACTGGGAGTCACTAGGGACAGGTCCTCACTCAGCAAAGGTCAGGCAGGTACTGAGCTGTCTGTCTGTCTGTCTGTCCGATAACTCCTCCTAGACCGTTCAACAGATTTTCACCAAACTTCACACGAACAGTCGGTGTGTAAATGCGACGGTAATTAAAAAAAAAAAAAAAATGTGTGCAATAGTTATGATTTTAGGTAAAACAAAAAATGGTTTTGCCCCCCCCCCCCAAACCAGACCCCCCACCCCCCAAGCAATGATGATGGCGTTCTGTGTGTGTGTGCTCCGTAGGGGCACACTGACACAGAACGCCATCGTTCAGGGGGTGAAAAAATCTCGCTCCGCATTTGCTAGGTTAAGTTAGTTTAGTTGATGTTAGAAGTGATGGTAGTAATAGTGGTAGTAATGGTGACAGTACTAGTAGTAGTGATGATGGTCATAATAGTAGTGATGGTGACAAGTAATGATGATGGTTGTAGTGATAATAATGATGACAGTAGTGATGATGGTAGTGACGATGGTGACAGTAGTAGTGATGATGGTGAGTAGTATTGATTATGGTGAAAGTTGTAGTGATTATACAGTAGTTGTGATGATGAGAGTAGTAGTAATTATGGTGAGAGTAATAGTGATGATAATAATAGTAGTAGTGCTGATGATATTAATGATGATAGTGACTAGTAGTGATGATGGTGACCGATCGTAGAGTTGGGTATGCCGTTTTGATTTTGGGAAAAACGGCACGTCTATTTTATTACTAACTCTCAGTATGGATTTATGAGGGGACGATCGACTGAGACCGCACTTGTTAATTTCACCGACGATGTCTTGAGCTCATTTGATAACTGTTATACAATAAGTACATTCCTTGATATTTCGAAAGCCTTCGATACTGTGGACCATAATATATTACTTGCTAAATTACAACATTATGGTATTAGGGGTAGGGCTAACTCTTGGTTTAAGTCTTACTTAAGTAACCGTACACAATACGTATGTTATAATAAATGTGTCTCCAAAGCTCAAGAAATCTCATTAGGTGTCCCTCAGGGATCTATACTGGAACCTCTTCTCTTTTTACTCTATATTAATGATATTGTTAACTCCAGTAAAGTGGTAGAATTCATTCTGTACGCTGACGACAGCACCATCTATGCCAGCCACCAGAACCTTCCCTCTCTGATAGACATGATGAACACCGAGCTAAGTAAAGTAAAACACTGGATCGATTCAAATAAATTAACACTAAACCTTGATAAAAGTAATTATATTGTTTTCCATAGAAACAAATACATACCCATAAACTTAGAACCATTAAAAATACAAAACACAAATTTGGAAGAGAAAGAGAACACCAAATTCCTCGGTATTCAAATAGATCACCAACTGAAATGGAATCTTCACATTGAGAACATAAGAAACAAAATAAATAAGTACTGTGGTATCCTTCATCTTGCCAGGAACCAGTTAGCTAGTAATGCTTTGACACAAATATACTTATCATTAATTTATCCTAATATAACTTATTGTCACACTTTGTGGGGAGTAGCTAGCAAAGTTAGGATAAAGCAACTTACGACTGCTCAAAAGAAGGTAATTCAAATAATTTGTTTTAAGAGAAAACACGAACATACAAATTATTTATTTTTAAAACTAAAGCTACTAAAAATTAATGACATTAACACAGCCTACTGCTGCTCTTTATTTGTTTACAAATCTATCCATAACTTTATAAACAACATGTTTCACTTCCGTATAAATGATAGATACCAACTAAGAAACAATACTAATCTAAACATTCCATTCATTAGATCCAATCAATCCCAATCATCAATTAGGTACCACGGAGCGAAGGTCTGGAATCAACTGACACTCAATATTCGAACTGAACCAACTATTTCAAGGTTTAAAAAGTCTCTTAAGTCATTCTTGCTTATTAAATATCAGGATTGATAAATGTAAGTCATATTGTATTAATTCATGTGTAGTAAATTGCGTGCAAAGTGTAAATATACTTGTATTATACAGGTAATGTGTGTATGCCTGTAAATATGTGTGTTTGAGTGTGTAAGTGTATATTTTGAAGCTGCAATTTCTCATTGGTTCTCGTATTTTCTTTGGTTTCAAGTATTTTATTTTAAACGCAATTGCATGTATATATATATTTTTTCTCCTCGTTGTTAATGCTCTCATATATTTGTTTGTTTTGTAGATGTTTAGGTGACAATCACCACGGTCGATCTGGGGATCCGCCGCTAATGAGCTCGTCCTGGAATCTTTACGACTCTGAATCTTACGATTCTTTACAGGACTGAACATGCCATTTTTATCAGCAATAGCTCAGAGAAGAGTGTTGAGAGGGGAGAAGGGGTGTTGGAGAGAGAGGAAGGTGTTGGAGTGGCTTTGTTATGTGTGTTTTAGTCTGTATACGTCGTCAGGATGTCCCCTGACTGGGTGCAAGCATGTGAAACATGTTAGGACGTACTACCGCACCCACTAAATGTCCGCCGTGGCAGGGATTCGATCCCGGGTCTTTCAGATTCACACGCGAGCGTGCTCACCACTTAACCACAACGGCGGTGAATATGTTAACAAAAAATATGAAAAACATTCAAATGTAATTGTCTTGTAGAGAATGCGAGGGGTCTGCGAGTTTCTGTGGATGACTGTGCTTATACAGTAAACCCCCGATAATTCGTACTCTTTTTACTCGGAAACCCGCACTTCTCGGAATGGCATCGGCCTCTCGGAAATGTCCCTGTATATCTCGGAAATTTCCGAGTTGGACGGGATTTGTGTCCGGTTTACAGTGTTCTCTCACTCGGTTTTAAGTGATTTTAGGATGAATTGAAGCCTGTGCCTTTTAATTATTGTGTTAATATTAATTACTATGTACTGTACTGTCCCTGAAAACAAAATAAGGGTCGTATTTGTCATTAATATGATGAATTTCACTTTAAAAAAAAAGTGATCTTAATTTTCTCTGGTGACGCGGACTTTCCTCTTCTAATTCGGAATTTTCCCTCTCTTAAGTCGGACATAAGTCGGACTTCGGACATCTCGGAAAATCGGGCTTCTCGGAAGTGGTCTCCCCCCAATTAGTTCGAGATAGCGAGGGTTTACTGTATATCTATACTGTGAAAATGAGAATCAAATGAGTATATGCATGTCTGCTTGTATTGTAGGTGGATTTGTGCATAAAATCATATGTAATGTTGTCTGTGTTACTTTATAACTATATTATATGTGTAAATGTGTGTATTTGTCGGTGTGTATGTGTTTAATTGTTTATGAATGAGATGTATGTGGGTGCATGGGTCATATTTTGCTTAGGTATATGTTATTTTGGATCCTTAAATATGGATACATTTCTCAACAAATGTACACTATGAGAGTGGGTGCTCGGTTGTGGCGGGAGTGGTGCACATAGGGAATGTTTGTAATTGTGTGTCTGTGTGCTGAGGAACATTGTTTGTGTATACCATTCTTGTTGCGGTCGGGTGTTCGTATTTTTGCAGTTTATATTTAATATTTAATATTAAGTCATCCAAGGTGTTATTGCTATTGTTATAAGGTGCCTTTTAAGAGAGTATTTACTCTCGAAAGGCTCAGTCTGTAGTCTATGTTTATGTTAAATCTCACTTGTATCCATTTTTGACTAAATCAAATATTTCAATTCAATTCAATTCAATCCATACTGTGGCAAAGGGTACCCTGAGGCACCATCTCGGCAAGACGTGGGTGTTGAACCGAGGGCAGCAGATGGCCAAATGACAGAGGCCACCAAGTCCACCACCCACCGGCGCAAGGCATAATAAGTGCTGAGAGCCATCCACTCGGGGAGAGGAAAGAATGGAGAAGAGAAGGCGCAGAGACCGAGCCCGGGGGCGCAGACCCAGGACCAGAACATGCCATGCAGACTGCCTACAGAGATGAGAATGAGGAAGAGGCAGGCACAAGAAGCCAGACAGCGATGTCGACGGTCTGGAAAGCAAACAGCAGGACTTTAGCAAACCTGGCCCATAAAAGGAGCGGGTGAGTGAGTACGGCAGTAAGAGCAGGTATACTACCCTCGTGCAGGTCCATCCCCAAGGAGGACAGTCCCGAGAAGACCGAGAGGGACTGAACACCCAGTAGGACGTCCAGGCGGCCGAAGTCCGACCAGAACAGGGGCCAATGGGCAGACGGAGGCCCGGGCCCTGCTTGGGGAGGCATACATCCCCACGTCCGCAACCAGAACGTCCTGAACAGCAGGTAGATACGAAGAGGGACAGGCCAGTCAGAAGGAAAAGGTTTTGCCATGGCTCGAAGGGCACCAGCACCCGGGCCCCTTCGCCCCCAAATCAGTCATCCCTGGAGGAAGAGGACCCTGATACCGCGACCAGGGCCTCTGACCCACAAGACGGGGTCCACTCCTGGGGAGACGTCAAATGCAGGGCAGGAATCGGGGAAGGAGCAAAAGGCAGAGCAGGAAGGGGACAAGAAAAACGGCCAGGGGTGAGCTGCAGGACAGAGTAGTCCGCGGGAGGAAGAAGAGCAAGGATCCCCGGGCCTGCAGAGGAGGGGGGGCCCCACCGAGGTGGAGGAAGGAGAGACCCCCACCCTGGTAGATCGGCAGGCGGAGGAGAGACAACTAGGGAACGTATCCGCAACAATTCGCATCCCCCTGGATAGAGGGGAAGGGGGGAGCAGAGGAACTAAGGTGGGGGGGGGGGGGGGGGGGCAAAAGAAGAAGCCCCCTCGCTGTCGAAAGTCCAAGCAGCGGAACTACGGCAGCCGTGGTCCTTCGAACGAAAAGAGCGAGCGGAGGGCTGCTGAGAAGGATGACGAGCAGCCAGGCGATGAGGAGAGGAGCGACAGGGAGAGTGTGACCCCACCAGAAGCACCACAGCCAAGGAGCGCGGAGAGGGCGGAAAGCAGTGGCGACCACCTGGGGAGAGAGAAACACTGGCACTGGGGGTCGTCGAGGAGTTGAGGTCCTGGCTGCCCACACGCGAGCCAGCTAGGTACAGGCCCTTGCCAGACCCGAAGAACTTCCGGACTGATTCACACACAGTCCCGGCTTCTTCATGAGTTTGGGTCGAAGTCGAAGAGTCCTAGCCGGTTCTGCAAGCTCTTCTTCAGATCCGAAGAACTTCTAACTTCCGGACTGATTCACACACAGTCCGGCTTCTTCACGAGCTTGGATCTGTGCCAAAGAGCTCCAGCAGGCGTCGGGAATTGGGGCGGCTCTTCCGGGGTCCTCGGCTTCGCTCCTGGTCCTCTCTCACACAGTCTCTGGGGAAAGAAGGCAACTTTTCTGCAACCACTAGATCGACCGAGGTCTTTCCGGGGTTGGGAGGCAAGCTTACCTGAGGGGCGACTTGTAAACCGACACACCTTAGTCGCTTCTCGTCAGGGACAGACAAGAGAGTGGCTGGAGAGTGACTGCTCAGGGAGTCGGGGGTGGTCTCTACTACAGACGGGGTGTTCCCAGGAGTCTCCGTGCCAGGCAAGGGCAGCTGAGCCTCACCAACAACACCAGGTGTTACTGAGCCAGACTCATTCACCGCGCTTCCCCGGCAAGTGTTATAGGTTACGCGGGGTTGCACTGGGTTACGGTTACGGCAGCAAGCGTTATAGGTTACGTGCCCTAATCCCCAGTTGGTTCCTGAGTCTAAGTCGAGTCCCTTGCTTCCCTGGCAAGCGTTAAAGGTTACTCGGTGTTGCACTGAGTTATGGTTAAAGCAGCAAGTGTTATAGGTTATGTGCTTTAATCCCCAGCTGGTACTACGACAAGCCTTTCCCACCTTAGACTTGGTTTTGTCCTTTCCAACCTTAGACGTGATTATCCGGTCCCATCGCAAGACCATCGTCTCAACCGAGCCGTCGCAAGATCATCACAAGACGGGAAAAACAACTCAGGCTTGCTCCAAGCCAGCGACCGACAGCGCACCATGTTAAAAATATATATACAACTTCCATTTCATCAGAATAACATTCACCGCCAATTTAATTATCATAAGGATTGTATAAATGCAATTCTGATGTGCAAACACAATAGGTAAATAGCATAGTTACAGCTGGGGTTTGTTGTTGTTTCCTGGACAAAATCTAGCCAAGCGTACTGTCCGACATTAATATATTATCAGCAATTGGATATTCGTTACTGTGGGCTATTATTACTCTACTTCCTAATAATAGGCAAGTTAATTATAAGATCATGCTTGGATAAACAAATATAGGCCTACCGAAATAAATTAGAATGAAGAAACAGTAAGTTGAGTGAGATGTTTCAGCTTGATGTCAACCCAGCTCCGGAGCTCTCTTGCCGTCGCAAGAGAATATTGGTGTCTCGCTTGCTAAATGTGGGCTTGCGACGGGACCGGAAAATCACGGCTCTTAGGACTGTCTGTGTAGCAACCAAAAATTGGTTTTAAGCCAGCAGGCTGAATGTTTAACAATGGTTGGGCTGGCTGAGGTGCTGTCTCTTCTGGCAGGGATGTTGCAGTGAGGGCTCCTCCTGGGACACCCTGTATATATATATATATATATATATATATAGAGAGAGAGAGAGAGAGAGAGAGAAATAGATAGATAGATAGATAGATAGATAGATGAAAGAGAGAGAGAGGAAGAGCCAGCCACTGGAGAATTGAAAGACGAGCACCCGAAAAAGAAAGGGGAAAGAGAAAAGCCACACAAAAAATATTTTATAAAATCTTTGAGAGGAAACAATGACAAATGAAAAATAACGCTCTGCAAAGAACTGAGAAGGGGATTTAGCAAGAGCACCAAAGCTAATATATATATACTGTATATATATATATAGTATATGTACTGTATATATATGCTGAACAAATTTTATCGTTCAGTTTTAATCTACTATAATCGCGTCTATTGTAATGTATTATACATAGAAACTATTATATGACATAACTAAAAAAATAAGCAGAAAACTAGAATTATCAGTGAAAGTTGATCCCGAATAAAATTTGTCATTGATGTTCAGACTTCAAGTCGTCATATTTTTGTAATATCAGTGACGACTATAAGTTTGTTTTATGTGTGTATATATATATATATATATATATAAGAACATAAGAAAATTGGAGTCTGCAAAAAGCCGATCGGCCCAAACAAGGCCGATCGTCCCTGTCAAACCCAACCCCAATTACGTAAGAACATAAGGTCATAAGATCGTGGGAAACTGCGTATGGCCATGCGGCCCACATGAGGCAGCTCCCATTCACACCCAGCCCATATCACCCATATGGGAATCCAACTTATGCTTAAAGCTTTCAATTGTTTCTGAGCTAATTACTGTTCTGGGCAGTGCATTCCACATGTTAACAACTCTATCCCCAAACCAGTGCTTTCCTATATCTTTCCTAAATCTAAACTTATCTAACTTGAAGCCATTTGAGCGGGTTATGTCCCCGTTCTTTAGCTTTAATACCTCATCTATATCGCCCTTATTTAAACCTTTTGTCCATTTAAATACCTCTATCATGTCTCCCCTACATCTTCGTCTTTTTAGTTAGTGCAAGCCTAAGATTTTCAACCTCTCCTCATACGATAAATTTATAATATTATGTATCTTTTTCGTCATTCTTCTTTGGACTGCCTCTAAAGGGTCGATATCCATTCTGTAATAAGGGCACCAAAATTGAACAGCTTAGTCTAAATGGGGTCTTACCAGTGCTAAGTATAGTTTTAACAAAACTTCAGCAGTCCTGTTGCTAACACTCCTAGATATGAATCCTAGAATTCTATTTTCCCTGTTCCTAACACTTATACATTGTTTTCTGGGTTTCAGATCATTACTAACGAGCACCCCCAGATCCTTCTCACACTCTGAGTTATCCAATTCTACATTGTCTAGTTTGTATTTCGCATCTAAATTACGATTTCCAATCCTCAATACCTTACATTTGTCTACATTGAAACTCATCTGCCAATTTATGAACCACTCGTGCAAATGATTGAGATCACTTTCAAGACATTCCCTGTTGCTAGTTGACTCTATTATCCTACCTATTTTAGTATCATCAGCACATTTACTGATCCTACTCTTTATGCCTGAGTCAAGATTATTTATGTAGATAATGAACAGAAGGGGCCCCAAAACCGACCCTTTGGGGGACCCCACTTTTAACTAATCCCCAGTACAATTTTACACCATTTATACTAACTCTCTGCTTCCTACCAATCAGCCATGACTTAATCCACTTGAGTAGCATCCCCCCAATACCATGTCCTTCTATCTTCCTTAACAGCCTTTCATGTGGGACTTTATCAAAGGCCTTACTGAAGTCTAAGTAAACTATATCATATGACTTGTCGTTATCTACCGCTTCATAAACCTTGGAGAAAAAACTGAGTAAATTTGTTAGGCAGGATCGTCCTGGAGTGAAACCACGTTAAGAGGGTTTTATTAACTTGAACATTTCTAAGTTATTTCTAATTTTCCTGGCAATAATTGATTCTAGCAATTTCCCTATAATTGATGTGAGACTAATAGGACGCTAATTTGATGCTATGGACTTATCACCTTTTTTAAATATCGGAATTATATGTGCGAGCTTCCATGAATCAGGAACTAAGCCTAAATCTAGTGAATTATTAATAAGGTGAGTTAAAGGGTAACTTAATTCGTCCTTTGCATTCCTTTAACCTCTGAAGTGCGCATGGGGGTAATTAGACACCTCTCCCTGTGCGCATGTATTTGAGGTGTTTTCGTCACTAAAATATTCATTGTACCATTAATAGCATTAATACTTATCCATATGCGCCTATTATGGGTTGATTATAAAGGTATTAACCTGAAACAACAATAAAACGAGTGAAAACAGCGTTTGGATGGTCAAAATCGGAGATATAGCCCGCGAGTTGTATAATGTATGGGTGAGCAAGCTGCTTTCCCGCCAATTTCCCCCAAGGCCACTGAGACACAGTCGATCGATACTCTCTCTCTCTCTCTTGCACTCGCTTGCCATCAGTGATGACAACACCCTGCTTGCAACTCGCTAATGTTAGCACGAAAATATACCTCAGAATAAGGGAATAACAGGGAAAATAGGTGATAACTTAAGGAGAGGAGGAAAGTGGGGAAGGAGGGGAGGTAGAGGACTGAGATTTTGCATGGCCCAGGGGCCAAATTTTTTTTTTTTTTTTTTTTTTTTTTTAATTTTCGATGTCAAAAGTTGATTTTTTTTTTACTCACTCTTAAGAGTCTCCCGCAGTCCGCCGGGGGAACTCTTAACCCGTACAGCCCCAGCGACGCGCCTGACGCGTCGGCGATGTATGTAACGCACAGCCCCAGAGACGCGCCTGGCGCGTCACCCTAATTGCGCCGACCGTAACCTCAGGTGTAGCCACTCAAGAGGGCTCAGATTTGTATGGGAACTGTGTACGTATCCCACGCAACCGTGCCGATGGTTGAAAACTCTCAAAGTCCACGTGCGTGCGCGCGAGCGCGCAATAACCTGTTTTTTTGGGATAATTGCCTTCAATTTTTTACTCTTGTAAAATCCGTTTTCGGGGGCTCTGTAGGACCATTTTTTAAGCTTTTTGAGCGGTTTTTCGTGGTTTTTCCTTCATTCCTAACCCATTCGCTATTGTTTCTGGAATAAAACCATTTTTTGAAAACCGGCCGGGTTCTGGTGCGCAAACATTACAAAACTAGCCGGGGCTCCACGGGTTAAGAGTCTCCCCGCAGTTCCCGGGTTAATACCCTAGCATACACCTCATCTGGACCTGGAGATTTCTGAGGTTTTAGTCTATCTATTTCTTTAATTACTTGTCACTAGTGACCTGAACTGTGCTTAATATTTCGTCTATACTACCGTTAAAAACTTGGTTGACTACTGGAACTTGATCTAAATTTTCGTTTGTAAAAACAGAAAGGAAATGACTATTTAGAGTATTGCACATTTCTAACTCATCACCTGTAATCTCACCCATCACATTCTTAAGGGGCCCTACTGTATCCTTTACTTTAGATTTATACAATTGATAAAATGCTTTAGGGTTGTTTTTGGATTCATTTGCTACCTTGATTTCGTAGTTTCTTTTTTCCTTCCCAATTTCCTTCTTTACCTGCCTCGACAAGTTATGGTGATATCCTATAAGGTAGATTTCGCCTTTCTGTATTTTTCTGTATACACCTCTCTTTCTACCTATAAGATCCAATAATTTATTTGTCATCCATTTTGGTTGGTTTGTATGTGATCTAAATTTTCTTTTTGGTATATATTTATCTTGTTCGCTCTGTAAGGCAGAGATGAACTAATTATACACACTATTTAAATTTTCAGTTGGTTGTCTAACTATCTCAGCTGTGTGACCCACCTGGCCCCGACATCTCTGTTCTGCTGGAACTAATTGGCTTACTTGACCTAAATCTCCTGCCTCACCTTTAATTCTGAGTCACCTTTTCAATCCCCTAAAATTTGCCTTTCTAAAGTCAGGAATAAGAACCTTATTTTCCTTTGGTTTGTAATTTAATTCTATTGAGAAGTATATTGATTTATAGTCACTTCCCTAGCTGGTCGCCCACTTCTAAATCTTTTATCCAATTTTCTCTGTTGCTAAAGGCCGTGTCTCACACAGTACGGCCCCCGCTCGACAGCTGCCGACAGAGGACGACTTGCACTTTTTCGCCGATTGTAATCAACTCACTGGATCACTGCACGATCCTCGCAGGCACACGATTGATGTACAACAAACCCTCGACAGTCACTCAACACACACACGTCACACACACGTCATACACGCCGGCAACACGACCGTTATAGAATAAATCGCTGACTGGCGACGCTACTCACTCGGCTATCACACATTCGTCATACATTTAAAGTACGTTAAGAGCACGATAATGCCGCCTTTGGTTGACAACCATACGTTTACAGCACAACAGACGCACATACGTTGAACGATAAATACGACCGTTGTAGGCCGCACACGATATTGACACGGCAAAGGAACCGCCCTATGTATATATATATATATATATATTTATAAATAACACCCCGTTCTTAACATTAATCATCAATTACAAACCCCAATATACTTGAATAAAACTATAATAATAATACGCTGTAGTTAAGTAGTCGATAGGTGAATGTATACCTATATCATTACACGATCTGGTATACACTGACTTTGATGCAGTATATCATTAGTTTACAAGTGGATGTATTTTAGTAAACTTGTAGATGTTTATGTTATCTATAGGCTACACACACACACACACACACGCACGCAGAGAGAGTGAGAGAGAACTACTCGCAGACATACAATACAGTATATAGACTAAAATAATACACACACACACACACACACAATATATATAAACTAAATAATACACAACCAACCACGCAAACGCACACACACACACACACACATACACACAATATATATAAACTAAATAATACACAACCAAACACGCAAACGCACACACACACACAATCTATATACACTAAATAATACACAACCAACCACACAAACACGCAATTTATATATAAACTAAATAATGCATAACCAAACACGCAAATGCACACACACACACACAATATATATAAACTAAATAATACACGACCAACCACGCACACACACACACACACGCACGCACGCACGCACACACATACACACACAATATATATATAAACTAAATAATACACAACCAACCACGCAAACGCACACACACAATATATATAAACTAAATAATACACAACCAACCACGCAAACGCACACACACACACACAATATATATAAACTAAATAATACACAACCAACCACGCAAACGCACAAACACAATATATATAAACTAAATAATACATAACCAACCACGCAAACGCACACACACACACACAATATATATAAACTAAATAATACACAACCAACCACGCAAACGCACACACACACACACAATATATATATAAACTAAATAATACACAACCAACCACGCAAACGCACACACAATATATATATAAACTAAATAATGCACAACCAAACACGGAAACGCACACACACACACACAATATATATAAACTAAATAATACACAACCAAACATGGAAACGCACACACACACACAAACACACACACAATATATATAAACTAAATAATACACAACCAAACATGGAAACGCACACACACAAACACACAATATATATAAACTAAATAATACACAACCAAACACGGAAACGCACACACACACACACACAAACAAACACACACACACAAACACACAAACTACTCACACACATATAATATATAGACTAAAATCATACATAATCAACCATCGATCAGAGGATGACAATGAAGATATCCCAGGATTCACATTCGCTCGTTGCAGAACACGGGTGGCACACGATCAAATTTAACGGTTTTTTAACCGTTTTTTCTGCCGATTATCCGCCAGAATTTAGTCTATCTATCTATCTATTGCCTGACGCCGTGATTCCCGAAGGGGTGGCCACGAACGAACCGCCCCCATGCACCTCTGTCCCCAGTCAGTCGACGCCCCTCCCCCCAACCAGCACCGCCTTCGTTCATGTAGTTCCTCACTCCATCCTTCCACCTCATATTCGGTCTACCTCTCCCCCTCTGTCCCTCCACCTCGCTCTCGTACACCCTCTTAGTCATTCTCTCGCTTTCCATACGTTCCATATGGCCGAACCATCTCAAGTTGTTCCTATTCACACTTTCCAGCACATCTACCTCCACACCACACCTCCTTCTTACTTACTCATTAGTCTGTCTATCCCTCCATGTAACTCCGCACGCACTCCTTAAGTAATTCATTTCCACTGCTCTCACTCTTGGTTAGAGTTTCTCAACCAACGTCCATGCTTCGCTTCCGTAAGTCAGTGTCGGGATTACGGTTACCACACTGTCATGCAAGGACTTCTTCACTTCCATATTTCTTGTTACTGCTTTTAGCGTTTTACCAGAATTTAGTGCAGCCACTATTTTTTGGCCGATCACCGCCGACCATTTCCGCGCCACTCGACCACCCCTCGCCTACCACGATACGAGGCGATCTTTTTACACGATCACAGACGATGTCAGACAATCCCGGAAAAATTCAAATATTTTGAAAAGATCGGCTGTGGTCGGCGGCTAACTTACTGTGTGAGACGCGGCCTTAAGAACCAAGTCCAGAATATTATATCCTCTAGTTGGCGAATATACAAATTGAAAGAGAAAGTTGTCTAGTACTACTTCAAGAAAATCTTCGGATTCGTTATTGCTAGTTTGATTAACCCAGTCCTATACCTGGAAGATTAAAGTCGCCTAAAATGCAGACATTATTATTCTGAGATGCCTTACTGATTTCTTCCCATAATAATTTGCCTAAATTTCGTCAAAGGCAGGGTGCACCATAAATGGTTTCCAAAATAATTGTCTCACCTACCCCGCTAATCTCTACCCACACACTTTCATTATCGCCATTTGTTTTAATATCTGATTTAAGGCAACATTTTAAAGTATCCCTGACATAAATTGCAACTCCACCTCCCCTTCTGTCTGTTCTGTCATATTTAAATAAATTGTATCCTGGCATATGAAATTCTGCTAATAGATGTCTAGAGTCAGTATTGATCCAGGTTTATGTAATCGCTACAATGTCTATATTTTCCTTGCTAACAATTGCCCTAAGCTAATCCATTTTGTTACATAAACTTCTACAATTTGTATAATATCCCCTCAACCTATTACTATTTTTTGTAACTAATGTTCTATTTTTTGTAACTAGCTTATTATTTTCTTCGATTTCACTGCAGTCGATGCTATCATAATTACTAACATTTACTGTATATGTGACTGGGGTTCTATTACATTTCTAGCTGATGTATCGTTTCTTTCCCTATCCAAACTTATTTTCTGTTTTGCCCACACAGGCTTCATCTTCAGCGAAACCCCGCACACGTCCTATCTAATGAGCTAACTAATGTGGAAATATATAAATATATATATATATATATATATAATATATATATATATATATATATATATAAATATATAATATATTGAGGATATATATATATATATATATATATATATATATATATATATATATATATATATATATACATATATATATATATATACATCATGTATATATATATATATATATACAATATATTTATTTATTTATAATAATAAGTATTCTTTACACTCTTTCCAATAGTGATATCAGAATGTATCTATCATTATTAGTTACTGAGTAATAATACAAACAAATATGTATTGATCGCAGTGTGGAGTGCCTGATTTTTTTTTTTTTTTTTTTAGAATAGCTTGCTTTTACCCCACAATAATTGTCTACTATACTGTAATATACTGTGTTACCCCTCTGTGGTTGAGATGTTAGGTGGAGTTACAATATGTAAAATATAGTCAGAAGTCTAAGGGCATGGATACCCAAGAAGGGACACACAAGACTGAAACATGAAGATATTCAAGGATTTAAGAGCATATGGCACTAAAGTGGGATACAAATAGAGAATTGAGAAATATGAGAATATCTTAAGATACCCATAGCAGGTATTTATTACTGGTTATTGGTTATCAACTTTATTAGGATCATATTACTTTAATTATTATTTAATTATCTGAACGTTTATCCCACAGCTCAAACACAGACACAACATATTATTCCGCCCTCCTCAAAACTATAAAGGTCCCAGGGAAATATAAAGAAAGAATAATTTATTTTAAATAATTTAATAAACTTAAAAAAATATTATTATTATACAGTTACTCAAAATAATGAATATAGAAAAAGAATATAGAAAATATAAATTATGGTAGCAACTCTTTACTAAACAAATTTAAGTATTTAACAAACAACTACTAATCAATTTAGATGGTCGGTTGTCTTCAGTGTAACTCACGATCACCCCTAAACTCGGCCACTCTTGTCACGCTCAGGAAGACGGAGAAGGGCGAGGTGGAGTAATCCATTAGGGCCGACGTAATCCACGGAACCACCCCACGAGACCCCAGTTAGGTTAGTACTACTGGGTAAAGCTCGTCACAACCCCAAGTCACCTCTGATTAGTAAGACCTGACAGTCGGCACCTGGCAGTGAGAGCGTGAACTATCTAGAAAACTTGTGGGGGTTCACGGTTTCAGGTCTGCTCAATGTCCCATGGTGCATACTGAAGCAGTGAGGGGAAGGTCGGAACAGCTAGCCATGAAACTCCGCTCGGTATGATGTAGCCAGCTAATCAGGGTGTAATATACCTCCCCCCGTAAGACCTCTGGCATGAAGTGGAAGAGGTACAGAGTCAATCAGCCCCTGGCGATGAAGGCAGATCCCTGGAGAGGGTGTCCGCGATCCTGTTGTCGACCCCTTTGATGTGCTGAACCACCAGCCGGTACTCCTGTAACAGCAAGGCCCACCTGAGAATCCTCTGATTATTCTTCTTCATCCTGTTTATGAAAACGAGGGGGTTATGGTCGGTATAGACATTGATGGAAGAGGAGTCCTGGGGCAGATAACACTCGAACTTCTTGATAGCAGACCCCAATGCCAAACACTCCTTCTCGATAGTGGAGTAGCCCCTCTGGTTCTTTTTCAACTTAGTAGAGTAGTACGATATAGGATGTAGAATGCCATCAGCCGGAACCTTCTGTAGTAGGACCGCCCCAACACCCTGGTCACTTGCGTCAATCTGTAGGTGGTATGGCAAGGACGGGTCAGGAGAACGGAGTACTGGGTGGGTAGAGAGAAGATCCTTTAGGTGGCTGAAGGCAATGGCACAGTCAGGACTCCACTCAAATCTCATCTTGGGACTTGTTAGATCAGTAAGAGGCGAGGAGACCTGTGCAAAGTTGGGGCAGAAACGTCTGAAGAAGCCACACATCCCCAAAAACCTCATAAGGGACTTGCGGGTTGATGGAGTAGGATAATTGGAGATTGCCTCTATATTGGCCTCCCTCGGTTTGGTCAATCCCCGGCCCACCACATGACCAAGGTAGGTGACAGTACCCCGGCCGAAGGTAGACTTGGCGAGGTTGATGGTGAAACCAACGGAGGCAAGACGCTCCAACAACATCCTCAGCCTGGCCACATGTTCTGTCCAAGTGTCTGCAATAACCACAATGTCATCAAGATATGCATTAACGCCCTCCAAATGCTGTATAGTATGCGAGATGGCTCTTTGGAAAGTGGAAGGGGCATTGATCATACCAAATGGCATGACTTTATATTGGTACAGACCAAAAGGGGTTATGAAAGCTGAAATTACTTTGGCTCTGTCTGTAAGGCCAATTTGGTAGTAGCCCTTTTGTAGGTCTATGGTAGATACAAAATTAGCATTTCCCACTTCATCAAGGATGTCATCAATTCCAGGGAGAGGAAAAGCATCGGGCACAGTTACAGAATTTACCTTGCGGTAATCCGTGCACAATTTGAAAGAGCCATCGGGTTTGGGTACTAGTAGTGAGGGTGAAGCCCATGGTGAGAAACTGGGTTCAATTAACTGTTTATCAAGCAAATATTGAATTTCATCCTTCAAAATTTATTTTTTATGAGGGCTCAGCCTATACGGCATTTGTTTAATAGGTTGAACTTCAAGAGCTACTAACTTAACATCATAAGAATGGGAGTGAAAAATTCCAGGACCATCGGCTGTGACTGTTGGAAAATCAAATAAAACTCTTAACCCTTTCACACTTTTATGACGCAGAGGTTGCCAGATTAGCAATAAGAAATAGAGTTCTCTCACTCTTTTAATTACCTCTCCAAAATTAGTGTTCTGCCCACAGCTAACTCAAAGACAACTGCAGAGGTTGAAGTAACTAAACTAAAGGTTTCTAAATACCCCTGATGGTAACAAAGACTTTAAGGTATCCCCAATAGGCTCAACATCGCGTCATATTTCGGAGAGGGTTAATATCAGCCTGTTGGTGTTTAGATATTTCTTTAAAATAGTTCTCAGGCTGAGCTAGAATGACACTGTTTAACGGGTTACCACCAGGCGTGGGTACCTCCACTCCACTCTGACCGACAGTCCCTGGATCTTCCAACTCCTCAGTAGATTTAGGACATACAGCAAGACACACTGAGCCTTCCTCTTGGTCTCTGTCAAAATAAGGTTTGAGTTGGTTAATATGAACCAGACGAGAAGTTCGTTTCTGGTCAGGAGTCTCTATCACATAATTAAGCTTAGATAACTTCTGAGAAACTTGGTATGGACCATGATATTTACTCTTTAGTAGTTTACCAGGCAGGGGAAGATAAAGAAGTACTCTATCACCTTCTTTAAAGGCTCTTACTTTAGATTCCTTATCATATTGGGATTTCATCTTAGATTGACTTCTCTGCATATTGGCAAGGGCTATCTCTCTGACTGTAGACAGTTTTAGCTTCAAAGAGTTGATGTATTCAGACACAATAAGAGAAGGATGTTGTGCTGTGTCCGTGAACCATTTATCTTTGAGGGGGCCTCTAACTTGGCGTCCATAGAGTAGTTCAAATGGGGAGTATCCTAATGACTCTTGGGGACTCTCACGAATGGCAAAGAGAAGAGTATCTACAGTATGTCTTCATCCCAGTCTTTACTAGTTTCACAACAGTACTTCTTGATCATAGATTTAAAAGTTTGATGGAAACGTTCTAAGCATCCCTGAGTCTGGGGTCGGTATGCTGTGGAAACTTGTTTGTGAATGTTCAGTTCTTTTAAGACTTGTGTCATTAGGTCACTGGTGAAATTTGTACCTTGATCTGTCTGGATGAACTTAGGAATGCCTACTTTAGTAAATAAATTTAAAAGATGTTTTACTACCTGTTTAGCCTTTATGTCTTTTAGAGGATAGGCCTCTGGATATCTGGTGGAAGAACACATTACAGTGAGCAAGTATTGATTTCCCTTCTTTGTTTTAGGAAGGGGATCTACACAATCTACTACTACCTTTTCAAAGGGTTCTGTGGTAATAGGGATTGGTTGTAGAGGTGCGGGAGGAATTACATCATTTGATTTCCCTACCATTTGGCAAACATGACAACTTTTTACATATCCTTCAACATCTTTCTTCATTCCTGGCCAGAAGTAATGTTGTAATAACTTCTTGTAAGTTTTCTTTTGCCCTAGATGTCCTGCCAGACCATCATGGGCCAGGCCAATGACAGATTCCCTAACCGAGGAAGGAAGAATGACCTGCGTGACCCTAGACCATGTGTCATTGTCATTAGTATCAGGAGATTGATATGATCTCATTAATACTCCATCATGAATGCAAATGTTAGGGTTCTTACTAGTTGATGGAGAGTCCTCAGCTATATGTCTCAGACCAGCTAATGTTGTGTCAGATTGTTGAGCTCTAATCAAATTATCCTTACTTATGAACTGCATGGAGAGGTCCTCCCGGACTGGTGAGGGGAGGTCCGACTCTGGCTTTTTTTATTGAGCCCGAGTGACAGCACAGACCGGAAAGATATGAGGGGATTCCCGGTCTATCTTCTCAGTGGGACTCGACGAGAGTGGAACCTCCCTCGTCACCAGCCCAGGAATCATACCTGTACCAGCCAAGTCGTTCCCTAGGAGAAAAGTCACACCTGGAATGGGCAAATTAGAGTTTATGACAGCTACTTTAGCTGGTCCTTTCAACAGTTTACTATCCAGAATTACTTCAGCTTCTTTTACCTTTTGACCTGAATTGATTGTCTGCAAGTTCAAGGTCTTTCCTGTGTACCTAACCTTTGATTCATTCGGGGTTAAAGCATCTTTACTTATAAGACTCTGACTAGAACCTGTGTCTCTTAGTATGGTCACAGGACAACCCGAAGAGTTACCCTCAATGTACACAGTTCCTGGTATCTTGAAACCTGCAAACAAATCTTTAGAAGTTCTGACATTGACACATGCCATAGGTTTAGTAGGAATTATGTTACCTACTCGAGTGTTGGCAAGGGCTAATTTATAAGTGGCAGAGATTCTACACTGAGGATGGGTACAAGTGAGAATAGTGTGACCTGTCTTTTTACAGTAAGAACAAAACATGTCAGACTTAGTTTCCTTGACATCATTAATCTGGTGAACATTAGAAGTTGACCCGACCCCAAAGTCAGGGCGACCAGAGGAAGGCCTTACAATACTCCCTTCTGGTTTGTCCCTAGGGTGGCTCCTGTGGATCAAAGAGTAGGCGTCTGCCACTGCGCCGCCCTCCTCAAGTCCGCCTCGCCCTTCTCCTCAACATACATCAAGACTGGAGAAGGTAACCTGCGTTTTCACTCCTCAAGAGCAATAAGATTGACCAGATCTGAGTATGTAGTTAGGTTAAGTGCCTCCAACCACTTTTTAAGGACTCTCATTTTATCCATGGCAAAATCTAAGAAGGTCTGTTTTTCTGATTTAAGCTGATTACGAAACTGGCGCCTGCAAGACTCTGGAGTTATTTCATAGGCATCTAGGACAGCCTTTTTGACTAGATCATAATAATTTATGTCTTCTAAATTACTCACAACTAATGCAGCTTTACCTACCAATTTAGGTTGAATAAGCCAAGTCCACTCAGTTTTTGGCCAATTGAGATGTGCCGCAGTTTTCTCGAAGCTCTGGAATGATCTTTCTGGGTCTGCTTCTAAAAATGGAGGGACTAATGCTAAGTTTTTAGATAGGTTGAAAGCTCTATGTTTCTTATCTAGTCCTAATCGTTCTCTTTCAACCTGTTTAGTTTCATCTAAATGTTGCAATTTGGCCATTTCTATCTGCCTGTCTTTTTCTTTCTGTTCTGCTTCAAAAGCTAGTTTTTGACGTTCTAACTCTAGCTTTTGATGTTCTAGGTTTTCTTCATGAGCTAGCTGTCGACGTTGCAACTCTATTTCTATCTGCCTATCTTCCTGTTTCTGTTCTAGTTTTTGACGTTCTAACTCCAATTTCTCACATTCGAATGCTAACCTAGCTTCTGACCAATACTCCTGACCTGAAAGTGAAGAATGATTGTTGGTGTCTTCAATGGCTAATTTAGACTGGTTAAGGGACTTACTCATAGGTGTTAGATCATCAATAGCCTCGGGTGGGAGAACTTCCATATTTGTTAAGCTTTCGATTACAATATTCTTTATAATTTCTTTAGTGTGAGAGCTTTCAAAAGGAATTTCAAAAGATAGAGCTATATATTTCCAATGGTCTTTGTTGATATCACGATCAAGGAGTTTGTCCAAACTAGGTGCCTTACAAAACTCTACTACGTTAAATGGGGTAGTCATAATGAAGGTCGGCACAGTCAAATAACAGAGGTTACCACTCACTTACCTGAGCGTGACGAAGAGTATGCCGATAATACTAAAGGTCTAATTACTCGGATATGACTAATGGAGTGGTAGCATTGATTAGTGTACACACTAACATAACACAGCAATGATTGATTTATTCAAACCCCCTGCACAGAACAAAGGAATAATTATACACTAATTATTAGAGGAATTATATTCCACCAATAAGGAACGGAGATACAATGAATCAGGTACGACACTAGGGTTTTCCAGTCCAAAACGCCAGTGGCAAGATAATTCGTACAGGCATGAATGCAGTTAAGTTCTCAGTACCCACTTACATTTACCTGATCCACAGTAACCCGTGACGCACAACTCCATCCTATGCTCTGCGCAAAAAAAAAAAATCCTACTTCTATCCAAATCACATGAATTAATGAAGGTAGCTGAGCATTGATCTTCAACAGTTACATATTTTTTATTGAAGATGGATTGGATTTGGGATCTATCCTACTCTGATAAATAAGAATGATGCGGATTCAGGTGGAAGACCAAGGTGCAGAAGTTTAACCCTGTCACCTAAGGTACCCTAGAAATACTCGATACCTCTGGTCAGAGTATAAATTACTAGTATGAAGATGGGTACGAGTAGAAATGAGTACTAACAAGTTAACTGGCGAGAGAGCTCAAATAAATTCCGCCTAACCCTAGGTGAGCACACACTGATGTCACTAAAAGCTATACAAACCTTGACAAATATAAAATTCTGACATGGAATAATTTAAATAGTTAGGGTAATAAATACAACCCGGGACATTTTACGCCATGCTAATTTGACTAGGAAAAGAAAAGAAATAAAATTACATTATTTACAAGACTTTAGCAAAATTTTAAACCCAGGACACAATTTAGTATCAAGGAGGTTAACAAACTCTGAGTTGGTGTGCTGCCTTATATTAATTGTTCAAACATAAAATTACAAAATCCCGGTCAGGCCCCCATTATGTTACCCCCCTGTGGTTGAGATGTTAGGTGGAGTTACAATATGTAAAATATAGTCAGAAGTCTAAGGGCATGGATACCCAAGAAGGGACACACAAGACTGAAACATGAAGATATTCAAGGATTTAAGAGCATATGGCACTAAAGTGGGATACAAATAGAGAATTGAGAAATATGAGAATATCTTAAGATACCCATAGCAGGTATTTATTACTGGTTATTGGTTATCAACTTTATTAGGATCATATTACTTTAATTATTATTTAATTATCTGAACGTTTATCCCACAGCTCAAACACAGACACAACATATTATTCCGCCCTCCTCAAAACTATAAAGGTCCCAGGGAAATATAAAGAAAGAATAATTTATTTTAAATAATTTAATAAACTTAAAAATATATTATTATTATACAGTTACTCAAAATAATGAATATAGAAAAAGAATATAGAAAATATAAATTATGGTAGCAACTCTTTACTAAACAAATTTAAGTATTTAACAAACAACTACTAATCAATTTAGATGGTCGTCTGTCCTCAGTATAACTCACGATCACCCCTAAACTCGGCCACTCTTGTCACGCTCAGGAAGACGGAGAAGGGCGAGGTGGAGTAATCCATTAGGGCCAACGTAATCCACGGAACCACCCCACGAGACCCCAGTTAGGTTAGTACTACTGGGTAAAGCTCATTACAACCCCAAATCACCTCTGATTAGTAAGACCTGACAGTCGGCACCTGGCAGTGAGAGCGTGAACTATCAAGAAAACTTGTGGGGGTTCACGGTTTCAGGTCTGGTCAATGTCTCATGGTGCGTACTGAAGCAGTGAGGGGAAGGTCGGAACAGCTAGCCATGAAACTCTGCTCGGTATGATGTAGCCAGCTAAGCAGGGTGTAATATACTGTATAGCAAGCGAAAGAAGAAATGCCATTCTATAATATAATCGAACATCATAGGCCAAAGCATGGAATTATCATAGTGAAAATTGATCCCAAGTAAAAATTGTCAGGGTTGTTCGGAATTGATATCGTCACATTTTCGTAATATGAGCAATGACTTTGGGTTTTTTATATGATATAAACAGTTTTCATCACACTCTTTCCAACGGGGAAATTAGAATATATCTATTAGTAGTTACTGAGAAATAAACAAAATACAAAGGTAAACCCAACCAGTAAGCAGTTTGCATCATAATTATATTATGGTGTATGTTTTTGCTGTGAGGTTTATAGCTATTAATTTTAAATGCATGTATAGCTCATTGCGCAAGAAAGATAATGAATGAGCCGCGGCGGTCGAGTGGAGAGCACGCTCACATGTGAATCTGCTTGAGCTTGGTTCAATCCCAGCCAAGGCGGACATTTAGTGGGTGTGGTAGTACGTCCTAGCATGTTTCACATGCTCGCACCCAGGGAGACACCTTGACGACGTATTCAAACTAATAACACACGTAACAAAGCCACTCCAACAGATTCCTCTCTCCAACACCCCTTCTCCCCTCTCTACACTCTTCAGAAAATAGGGAAAGTAGAAAGTAGCTAAAAGGTGCCACTGTAAAGGCTTATCCCTCAATACCTTCACCTGGCTTGAATAAAAATTATGTACTCTGCTTAACTCCTTCAGACTCATATGACGCTACCACGTCATATGGCAGAGTGAACCAAAAACTCATATGACGCTACCGCGTCATATGGACTTATTATATTGCCAGAAAATAAGTTTATGACGCTATTGAGCCAGTCTTTTAGCTGGTAAGTCCCATAAGTTAGATCTACATGTGGAAATATCTAGCAACCCCCTGGCGTCCCTGTGAGGGCCCCGCGGGGGTAGAAACAGTCAGTCTCTTCCCAGCAGCCAGCCTACTAGGTGGGTGTGCACAGCCCTTTAAACCAAGGGGCCTCCATTTTGCCCAGCCTGGCTGGTATTACCGCCCTAATATAACCCAAATGAAGTGCTATATCGTTGGGTTATCGATGGATTATTGTGTTAGTCTTGTTTAAGGTATAATAACCATGTCAGTGATGTGTTATGCTAGTCTCTGGTGTACGTGAGCAAGGTGGTGGGCTCCACAAGGGGCCATGGTTTTTGCCTATACGTTTCGCTTGTTTGTGGATCACTTTCATATAATATTGAGTGAATTATATTGCCATTTATCAGTTCAAGTAGTGTATCTTACTTGTATTAGTGTTTGTTAGTGAAAAAACGTTCATAACTGGTGGAGCATATGTCGCCATGCTCCCTCCCCACTGTGTATTTTTGCTCGATAATTTACTGGTGGAAAGTGCTTGGGAGGTAAGTTTTTTATTGGCAAAAGCACTCTACATATACGGCTTGGTGGCCACGAGGGAATCTCAGCAGTGTCAGCAGTGTCCGAGTAAGTACAGTCAAAATTTCTGTCGCCACGAGTAGGTGGAGGTGGAGGAGGTGGAGGTGGAGGTGGTGGTGGTGGTGGTGGTGATGGTGGTGGTGGTGGTGATGGTGGTGGTGGTGGTCATGGTGGTGGTGGTGGTGGTGGTAGTGGTGGAGGAGCAGTGGTGGAGGAGTGGTGGAGCGGTGGAGGTGGTGGTGGTGGTGGTGGAGCGGTGGTGGTGGTGATGGTCGTGGAGGTGGTGGTGGTGGTCGTGGTGGTGGTGGTAGTGGTGGAGCAGCAGTGGTGGAGGAGTGGTGGAGCGGTGGAGGTGGTGGTGGTGGTGGTGGAGGAGTGGTGGAGCGGTGGTGGTGGTGGTTGTGGTAGAGCAGTGGTGGAGATTGTGGTGGTGGAGCAGTGGTGGTGGAGCAATGGTGGAGATTGTGGTGGTGGAGATGGTGGTGGTGTTTGATCAGTTGATATTGACACACCAATAGGGTCTGGTCCCTTTTCTGACCGTGGGTCAGGTCAGAAAATGAACCCTTTCGGTAGGTGTCAATCGCACCTGGTCGAACACCACCACCATCTCCACCACCACAATCTCCACCATTGCTCCACCACCACAGTCTCCACCACTGCTCCACCACCACAATCTCCACCACTGCTCTACCACAACCACCACCACCACCGCTCCACCACCACCTCCACCACCGCTCCACCACTCCTCCACCACCATTTTATTATTTATATTATTTTTGTGTTTATTTTATTATTTTTATTATTATTATTATTATTTATTATTATACCTGTTATTCCTGTTCCCCAGGGTGTGTATGGGATCACCCCCTAGGTCCAGATCAAGGGCAAGGCCCATAATAGAGTATTTATATTTTATTTCATTTATATTTTTGTTTTATTATATTATTATAATATTATTATTATTATTATTATTATTATTATTATTATTATACCCAACATTATAATTATAATGTCCCACACCCCAAACTCTATTATATATATATATATAAAATTATATATAATTATATATATATATATTTTTTTTATATTATTATATATATATATTTTTTTGTTTTGCCTATACCCCACCTCCCCCCTATTCTTATATATATATATATGCTTACATGTATATATTTATACATATACAGTATATACTGTATATATATATATATATATGCCTCCAAATTTCTGTCAACACGGTGGTGGTAGTTATGGTGGTGGTGTTAGTTGTGGTGGTGGTGTTAGTTGTGGTGGTGGTGTTAGTTGTGGTGGTGGTGGTGGTGGTGGTGGTGATGGTAGTTGTGGTGGTTTTCACACCTTCGAATACCTCTCCCTTGGCTTCACACCTCCCATTAGGATACCTGGACCTGAGTGACCCTTCCCCAGACAGTCACTTGATCTCTTGTACCGTATAATATATATGTTTTGTATTTTTATTATTATGCCCCCTCCCCCATTATACCCCCCTCCCCCTCTTCCCCCTGCCCCCCATATACAGTATATATTATTATTACTAGGCTAGTATCTATTTATTATATATTATTATTGTACTCCCCCCCCCTCCCACTCCCCCTCCCCCCATATATATATATATATATATATATAAAATTCTTATTTATGTATTTATGTATGTTATGCCCCCTCCCCCTCCCCCCCCCCTGTTCCCCTTGCTCCCCATATATATATATTATTATTATTACTAGGCTAGTATCTATTTATTATATATTATTATTATACTCCCCCCTCTTCCCCCTCCTCCTCCCCCCCCCTCCCCCCTCCCCCCTCCCCCCTCCCCCTCCCCCTCCCCCCCTCCCCCTCCTCCCATATATATATATATATATAGGGGAGGTGTGGTGGAGTGGTCTTGCCACTGGCCTGGTAATCCAAAGGTCCCGGGTTCAAATCCCGATGTATCAATGGGAAGATATTATTGGGATGGAATTTGTGCTGTACCTGGTATCAGTGCATTACCACAAGCCCACCGAAACGTCAATAAAATACCCTCATTGTTCCCTGATTGAATAGCACTGTATGAATATTTCCCATATTCAAAATATGCTATAGGGGTGCAATGCCTGGTGAGTTATCTGCTCAACAGGTGGCGTTGTGTGTGTGTAAGTGTGAGAGTCCGAGTGTAGTGGGTGAGACAGTGAAGCACAGGAACGAGGTGGCTTCAGAGATGGGGTCGTTTCGGGCCATGAGTTAGCACCGTGCCTCATGTGAAGGCAAGATGACAGGTGCTCGTTGTACTCTACGTGCTTCACATGTCTCACTCCCTAGACTGGAACAAGACCTCACGGGCTTCACTGTTCATTGTAAAGCGGTGAATGTTAAGGCTCTCAGCCTATGCCCGAGAGGAAGTAAGTTGGAATATAGAAAAAAAAAAAAAAAAAAAAAAAAAAATATATATAAAATTCTTATTTATGTATTTATGTATGTTATGCCCCCTCCCCCTCTTCCCCCTGCCCCCCAGATATATATTATTATTATTATACTCCCCACCTCCCCCTCCCCCTCCCCCTCCCCCTCTTCCCCCTGCCCCCCATATATATATATTATTATTATTACTAGGCTAGTATCTATTTATTATATATTATTATTAATAAACTCCCCCCTCCCCCTCCCCCTCCCCCTCTTCCCCCTGCCCCCCATATATATATATTATTATTATTACTAGGCTAGTATGTATTTATTATATATTATTATTATTAAACTCCCCCCCTCCTCCTCCCCCTCCCCCCTCTTCCCCCTGCCCCCCATATATATATTATTATTATTACTAGGTTAGTATCTATTTATTATTATATATTATTATACTCCCCCCCTCCCCTCTCCCCCTCCCCTCCCCTCTTCCCCCTGCCCCCCATATATATATTATTATTACTAGGCTAGTATCTATTTATTATTATATATTATTATTATTATACTCCCTCCTCCCCCCTCCCCCCATATATATATATATATATATATATATATATATATATATATTATAATTCGTATTTATGTATTTATGTATGTTATGCCCCCTCCCCTTCCCCCATTATACATCCCTCCCCTCTTCCCCATGCCCCCCACATATATAAATATATATATTTATATTATTACCAGTATCCATTATTATTATTAGGGGTTCGTCCCCTACGGGGAACCCCTATTGTAATCATTAAACCTGGGTTTTCATCCAAATTCTTCTTACGCGCCGGTTTTGACGCAATAACTCCAGAACCGCTTTTTGGATCGGGATCAAACTTTCACAAGAGGTGCGTTTTTGTATTGGGCAACTTTTGATGTGCTAAACATCCGGCATGGCGGCCAAACAGGTCCGTGGCAGCCGATTTCCCGAAAAACTTGACGCCTAAATACCGTCTCTCCCACTCACAGGAAACGACTGGGCTTTGGCATACGCACTCCCCTACTAATGCTCCGCAAATTTTATAGAGAAGGTTTTGCTTTTGCACGTGGGTTTTTTTCCGGCAATCTTGAAAAAACCTCGAATTCCACTTAAAATTCCACATCTTGAAAACTACGCCGATGATCAAAGCCATGCTTGCGTAGTTGGGTGAGGCTCGCGATTCCGAACGTTTTGATTCCAAAAAAATATAAATGGGTGGAATAGTTTGGCCGCAGCATTGAAAACTGTCTTCTTAAATTACTTTAAAACCGCATTCGCTACCCACACAAAGTTTACCGTCTACAGTCTATAGGCTTCCACGCATCCCCCAGTTTTGTTTAATAACATAATCTCTTTATTATTCAGATCTATAATTTTTTTTTAATTTAACTCTCTCAAAACCGTTCGAGTCCCTACGAATTCCAGCAATTATTTAGCCAATATACATACTACCCTACCAAATAATAATGATAAATTCAAATTTATTTTTGGTGAATGACAGAGTATTGGCTAAAGTTTTTAACAATTCCTCCCTTTGCCAAATGCTTAGTTTAATAACAATGATATGGACCTTTAAAGTTTTGGCAATTGCCCGTGTGACTCGTATTTTAACCCTCCTAAAGTGTTACCACTAAATACCGCTAGATCCTTTCTCAAAAGTCGCTAGCATGTTGCTACATAGCCAAACAATGTTAGGATAATGCTGCAATTTCTAAAGAGTTTTGGTTTGTTTGTTTTGCAAATTTTACAATGTAGTATGACTAGAATGTCTAAAATTTTCAAATTATCCTTAGTAAATGTCTCTAGATATAAAAGAAATGGCTGCTAGATTGAAGTAAATAGCTCTACATTTAGCGGTAATATGTAGCTTTACAACTGGCAACACTGCAACCACCACCTACCTCCCACCCTCCCAGTATGTCTCCACAAAATACCGCTAGATCCTTTCTCAAAAGTCGCTAGCATGTTGCTACATAGTCAAACAATGTTAGAATAATACTGCAATTTCTAAAGATTTTTGGTTTGTTTGTTTTGCAAATTTTACAATGTAATATGACTAGAATTTCTGAAATTTTTAAATTATCCCTAGTAAATCTCTCTAGATATGAAAAAATGGCTTCTAAATTGAAGTAAATAGCTCTACATCTAGCGGTAATATGTAGCGATACAACTGGCAACACTGCCTAACCCTTCCTTCCTACCTCCCTCCTCCATCATATCTAGCAAATGTATCAACAACCACTCTAGTGAACTTTCGGTATTTAGTTTATTCAGCTTAATACTATTTATCCACATAAAATAGAAACCTATCACGATTGTTATCTAATACAACCATAGACAATGCTATTACATATTATTTGAACATGATGTCGAATTTAGCAGTTGCTGTTTACCTTGAACAGTAATGACAGAACCGAAAGATTCTCTTGCCGTGTAGTACTCAAAGAAAGCAGAGTTACTTAAGCCGGCCCATACCGAACTGTTACCAAGTCAGAGATGCAGAGGTAACTTTCACAATGCATTATAACCCTAGACAGACACCAATATACCACTATATCAGACAAATATCACTACAAAAAAGATAGGAAAATATTATATTAATGTCCTAGGTATTTGCAATTATGCAAATGAGTAAAATCCATTATGATATAATGATAATGGGATTGATTAGTATCTGGCAACAGTGTTGCAGCATAATATTCTGAACGTATGTGTTATGCCCTGTTTTTCTACAGGATTAACTTGGGTACATTGTACTTGCAACAAAAGAAGAATTGATAGAGAATTTGAATGTTGGTGATGAATTCAGTAACAGCGACCATCGTACGATAACTTTCACTTTAAAGTTTACTAGTAACGAACCAAATAGTAGCATCGAAAAAGTCCCTAATTTCAAGAAAGCAAACTTCCATAAACTTAGAGCTATGTTTAAAGAAACTGACTGGAGCTTTTTAATAACAATAACGACATAAATACATCTTGGAAGTTATTCGAAACCACTTACCTAAAAGCAGTGCAAGACTGCATACCATCGAAAATACGGCGTCCAGGCCATAATAATAAGCCCAAATGGTGGAATAAAGATATTTCAAACTGCCTGCTTGCTAAAAAATGTGCTAATGATAGATTAAAATCCTCACAAAATGACGAAGAACGGGTGAAATTTGTAGAGCTACGACGCAAAGCCAAAAAGTTAATTAAGCAAAGTAAAAAGACCTTAGAGTTACATATTGCGAATCAAAGTAAAACAAACCCGAAAGAATTCTATAGATATATCAGAAAGAAAAAAGTAGTTACTTCAACTGTTGGACCGTTAGTCGATGAAAAAGGAGAATACACCAAAGACGAAGTACAAATGAGTAATGCCCTCAATACCTTCTTTGCATCAGTTTTTACAACAGAAGACCTCAGTGATATCCCTACACCATCGCCGATTCAGATTGATAATTCAGATGTTCTAAGCAATATCACCGTTACAGAGAGAGAAGTATTGAATTGTTCAGATAAACTCAAGGTAAATAAAACGCCAGGACCTGATACAATCTCGCCTAGAGTTCTAAAGGAAGCTAAGAATGAGCTCTCCAAACCACTGACATTACTATTCAATAAATCCTTGCAGTCTGGAACTATGCCTGATCAGTGGAAGCTAGCCAACGTAACACCGATATTCAAAAAGGCAGCAAATCCCTACCCAGTAACTATCGTCCAATTAGCTTAACCTCAGTTGTATGTAAATGCTAGAAACGGTCATACGAGACAGACTCGTAAATCACTTGGAGGAAAATAACATACTTAAAGATACTCAACACGGCTTTCGTAAAAAACGTTCCTGTTTAACAAACCTCTTAGACTTCTTCCACGATATCCTCAACCTCTACGATGAGAGTAAAGCTGTAGATATTATATACCTTGATTTTCAAAAGGCCTTTGACAAAGTTCCCCACAAACGTTTACTGCTAAAACTAAAAGCGCATGGAATACAAGACGGTGTGTTGAAATGGATAGAAAATTGGCTCAGCAACAGAAAGCAAAGGGTAGTCATAAACGGTAAGGCATCTAAATGGACCAATGTAAGTAGCGGGGTACCCCAGGGATCGGTACTAGGACCAATTCTCTTTCTAATTTACATCAACGACATAGATGAGGGTCTCACCTGCACAATCTCAAAATTTGCTGAAGATACAAAAATTGCAAATAGCGTACTCTCAAAAGAACAAGTTGACGATATGCAACACAATCTAGATAAATTGTCATGTTGGGCCCAAATTTGGCAAATGAGTTTCAATGCGGATAAATGTAAAGTACTACATGTCGGATACCTAAATGAGAAAGCAAACTATTCGATGAATGGCACTCAGCTTAAGAATGTAAACAGAGAAACTGATCTGGGAGTAACAATATCGAGTAACCTAAAACCGAGTCAACAATGTTCAGAAGTTGTTAAGAAGGCAAACAAAATAATTGGCTTTATAGGCAGGTCATTTGAGCATAAATCCAAAGAAGTTATCCTAACCCTTTACAATTCCTTAGTCCGCCCTCTTCTGGAATACTGCGTTCAATCCTGGTGCCCTTATTACCAAAAAGATATAAACAAGCTAGAACGAGTTCAACGTAGAGTTACCAAAATGATACCTAGCCTAAAGAACAAACCATACGAAGAGCGTCTTAGAGAATTAAATCTATTTCCTCTAACCCAGCGCAGATTAAGAGGCGACTTAATTCAAGTGTTCAAAATCATCAAAGGCATCGACAATATGAACTGTAGTAAGTACTTCACTATCGACCAATCTAATTACACGCGGGGAAACGGTTGCAAAATTATTGGTAAATCTTTTAACTCGCACGAATCTAAGAATTTCTTCTTCAATCGAGTTGTCAACTTGTGGAATGGGCTTCCCCGAGACGTTATAGACTGCAGCACCGTTGATTCATTTAAATTTCGCCTAGACAAATATCTCGCATCAAACCCGCGACTGACTGCGTTTGTAAATGAATAACTTTATCCTCCCCTCAGTTACTAACCCATATGTCCCCTACTAACTTCCTAGTCCTGCCACGTTAGTGGCAGGGCAGTAGTTCCCTTTCCAATGTTCCCTTACCCACTCTAAACCACTGTTTGGACACTTGATCCTCAGTGTTTTGGAGGACAAGCAACCTAGAAGGGTCACTAGATCTGTTGTTGCTTGATTTCCTTTGTACTTCCTTTGTAATGTGAGTTCTAAATGACTGGGTATATAAGGCTGCATGCACAATACAAGATATGAAGAATAGAGAACACAAAGAAACACACGGTAACAAGTTACACGATCACGTTTATTTATATACCACTGCAGAATACTCGTGCAAGACAATATAATAGAATCGAACAACACTAGCATAAGTGGATCTGGATGGATCCTAGTCTCCCACTTCCAACGTTCAGGTATTAATCTTCTGATCACTGGCTTTAATTCAACAGGTTTATATACCGAAGACCATCAATGTTACTTATAGAATCATATTCACTGTTAGATTTATTACTGGTAGCTCTGGTGCACAAGTAGTAGTTCACAGACTAGATTAGACACGCGTATTTTAGAGCACGGGAATTCTAGTAACCTCAGGGGGTACTGATCTAAGTTTTATATTCTTGTCTCAGAAATACATAGAACGCAAATCAGTGGGCGAACATTCAGATATCACTAGGGTTTCCTTCTAGGTAATAATATCTGGGTATATGGTTGATTACGAGAGTTAGTATCGCCTGTTAATTAATGAACACTGATACGCTTAGCACTTCCTAATTGAATGGTTATATGAATTATACTGGGGCAAAGAGATAGCCACTTCGTAGAAATATTAATTAGTGAATCTCTAAACAGCACTGTAACATGTAGTACTGATAAAGGGAATCTTGGGTAGTATCTGATGGGTCTGGTCCTGGTTATCTTGCGTCCATGATGTTGGGGGCTAACGACTGGTTCCGCGGCCGTCCAGGGGGTCCATATGTGTGAAGTTCTCAAATACGTGGACAGGTCCTTCTATCCAAATCTGCCACGGAGTCTGCCGGCTCTGGAATCTCTCAACTCCGGAACAACACAAGGGCAGAGCTAGAGGTTAACTTCAGGGTAGTGACCACTGGTTGGTGTCTAGCTTTCAACTGATTTGACTGGGGACGGGAGCTAGGTTTATAGGCTCGGTTCTGGACCCTGTAGACAGTAGGGATCTCGAGTCTTATGGACTTATTTGAGCTCTCAATAGATATGGGGACTAGGTAAGATGGTGATTACTGTTGTGGCACATGGCTATAGGAAGCCTTCATATTTTAATATAACTGAGCCTTAGTAAGAGGTACTATTTTGGCTATACTGGAAGTATTTAGGGGAGAGAGACTGGATCTACTTTGCGAGGAGGATGGGGACAGCTGTGATAGGAGCATCTCTCTTAGATTGTTCAATCTTCATTCTATGGTATAGCTGAGGTGCTAATTTAGTGATCAGAGTATGCAAGAAAGGTAAATGGTTTATTGTGAGTTAATAGAGGTTAGTAAAGGTGTTAGTCATGCATGGTTAGTTCATTGATAGGAAGAATTCCTGTGCTACCTCCTGTGACTCAGAAGTCAAAACAGGGGCCAGGTATACCTCCGCGGGGGTGGGGGTCTTCCTCCTCGGGTGGGCAAAAAGGGGGAGCTGGGTGCCCTCTCTCTGTGATAGTCGTCCGGCGGCTGTGGCTAGGGGCTTGCCATATCACCATATGTTTGTAATAACCCTCTGTATATGAGACAGATGTGGGTGTCCTTAATACCAAAACCGAAGGTGCCTTGGCTAGCTGGTTTTACTCGGCTGGTTGTTAATTGTAGGGTTTGCTGGATGTGGTGGAGACTGGGTTGCTAACTCTGCCACATTTATCTGGAAGTATGGCAATAGAAGTTAGTTATTGGTGAGGCGGCTAGCCTCGCACCGACGACCATTGGGTGCAGGGTTGTGAATGGGTTGTAAGAGAATAGATGGCATGCAAGGGGTTAGTAAAGTTCTAATGTTGTTCTGGCCTACTAAGTGAAGGTAGGCTGGATAGGAGTATATATATAAAAGGTTGGAGAGCGTTAGCAACGGAAAATTCAAGGATCTTCAAGAGGTATGAGAGAGAGGCTAGGTCGGACAAGAGTAGAGAAGCGCGGGGTCTTATAATGAGAGGGGAGGAGTTCAGGGGGGCTATAGGGGAATTTGACCCTAAGGTCTCTGGGCGTGGGGGTGGCATTAGGCTGCAGTTGATATTGGAGTTTGAAAAGGCAGTGGAAGTACATTAGCCAAATGCTACCGGGGAATGCAACTATGGGGTGGTATATGAGTCTGGAAAAGATAGAGTTATGTGGTCAGTCCGAGGGGTTATGGATACTATTAGTTGGCCCTGGGAACTGCGTTTTCTATGAAATATGTATACCAAACAAAGCGGCAGTTCGTAGGGGTACTTAGTTATTGTTTCGAGGTACTTATGACAGATACTGGTAACAAGGTTATCTATACAATCTCTGGTTGGGGTAAGAGGTGTATGACATGAAGCAAATTGGCGTAGTGTGGACTGTGGATACGAAGGAGGCAAGTGGAAGACATATGACAATTTGGAAAAGTAAATGGAAAAAGGTGAACACAATGGCGGATAAAGATACTTAACCTAAGGATTGAATACATAGATTTATGGGGCGATGGGTCTTCAGAAAGCTTAGTCTGGCAAGACAAGATGTTAGGGAATGTTAATATTAATACTTAAACTAAGGATTGCATACATCGATGAACGACTACATTATAGTCGTTGTCCTAATAAGGTGATGAAACCTGGTTGATCTGTACTTGGCACAATACGACACAAGGACAGTGCCGCTATGTCGTATCAATACTGGTGGCAGTTAATATTATAGAGACACTTAGTTACTAGAGGAACAATGCAAGGGGGCGACTGAGCACGGGTTACATATATCTATACTCGTCATGGGAAATGATATACGAGGTCTAGGGACAGGCGTGGGTGTTTTAACTTCTAAGATATATAACATCTACTTCTCGGATGTAAGAACATACATAGATATAATTATGGCTGTCTGATGTGTTGGCATTGGCTCAACGTCGGGACAGGGCATGGGTGTTTTTAATATGAATGTATATTCCTGTTCATCATCTTTGTAGTTAGGAGTGTAGGACACGAGGGGGTAGTGCACGTGAGGTGTGGAAAAATGGTCAGTTTAAAAGGGGTATCTAGATGCGGCCTGGAGCTGCTTAGCCCTGCGGGCTTGGGCCTGTCTGAATTGGCTGGCTCGGTCAGCTGGTCCTTGCGTTCTGTGGACCTTTCCTTTGGGTGTTTCTGTGTGGTGTTCGTTCGTGGCTTCTGTGGTGGGCTTCTCGTTCTGGGGCATTTTACTTCCCTCTCCTTCATTATAGGCTCGTCCTCGAGCCTCAAGGGTGAAGTAAAAAGAAGCATAGTCATGGTGGGTCATTTTGAGGGTATTTAGAAGGTTCCACCAAGCAAGAGAGCGACGGTCAGGTTTCTTTTGTAAGTCAATGTATACCTGTAAGAATGTGTCATCTGTGTTGTGACGGGTGGTTGCTCGGGCTTGAGGTGGGCGTTGTAGACGTAAGTGTCCAGTGGGGGGTTTTACTTTAACCTTTCGTATGAATGGTTTGTAGTTTTCCACCGTGGGGGTCGGAGTGAGGTGTGTGGGAAGGAGGGGGTGTGTGTTGTGTGGCTGAAAAGTAGTATGACTAAGGGAAAAAAATATAATATATACAGTATATGGAAAACATGTAAATTTAAGAATCATGCCCAATCGCTTAGGAATTGAAAACAATCAAAACAAAAAAAATTAAGTACAATAATATCCTCATCATCATCAGGGGGGGTTATTTAGGGTCGCCGTTAGTCTGGGTGACGGTCTGGTAATAGGGGTGGTTGTGGTGGTTGTGGCTTTGACCTTGGTGGTTCACTTTCACTTTGGAAGGGAGGGATGGATATACCGTTAGGTCTGTCGTTAGGAATGTGGGTCTGGGGGCAAGCTGGCCCGGGGCCAGTTTTGGAGGGGGGTCTAAGTGGTTTCGGTCGGGGGTAGTGATAGGGGGGTTTTAAAGATGAAACGGGCAGGTCGAGTCGGGGTTGTTGTTGCGGAAGAGGTTGGTGCTGGGGAGGGGTTGAATTGTGTAGAGAGTTGTGGTCGTGAGTGGGGTTTGGGGAAGGGTGAGTAAGGCTGAAGGTTGAGAGTTTACTATGATCGGGTGGTTTGGAGGTTTGGGGTGTGGGGATTTGATAGGGAGATGGTTGGGGGGGGGGGGGGGGCTCTGGGCAGGCAGGGTTGTGGTTTGAGAGGGGTTGACTTTGGACTGATTTTATTTTCGGGAGAGACATGGATGGGATTTCGAGGAGTGGTTGAAGTTGAGGGGTTGATTATGTTGTTTGGGGCGAGAGAGAGTATTTTGGGGTTTAGCCAAGGTGGAAAAAGTTTTGTGGTTGGATTGGGATGGGAGTGGTATTTTGTCGAGCGGGATCTTTGGGGGTGGAATTTGGGGCGGGTGGGGTAACGGTGAAGAGGGGGGTAAGATAGGGGGGAAAGAGGAGGTAGGGGTTATGTACGGGGGTGATTGTTCGTTCTGAATGTGGTCGTGAGAGGTTAGGCTGGCAGGGTGGGAATTGGTGGAGGTTGAAAGTTTAGCTGGGCTCATGATGGTGGGGGACCGACTGGTGAGCAGGTGTTCGGTACGCATGAGGGGGTGGAAATAACTTTGGGGGGGGTCACGCGTGAGGGGGGGATTAACGGCGCGTGTGGGAGGATCAGAGTGGTGGGGTGTGTCGGTGGCAGTGACGGTTTGTTTAGAGGTTATATGGGATTGGTGGGTTTGTCTGTCATGAGGGGGTGAGTCAAGTGTGGGGTTTTGAAGTTTATTAGGGGTGTGAATTGTAGGGGGGTGGAAGGGAGCTACTGATGGTAAACTGTCACAAGGGAAATTTTGTTGGTGGGGGAATAGCTGAGCATTTCTGGGGGAAGGGGGGGAACATGGTTGGGTCCCTAGGTCGTCACGCGTGAGGGGAGGATTAACGGCGCGTGTGGGAGGGTCAGGGTGGTGAGAGGTGAGCGAGTTAGAAAACGGGATTTGTTGGGGGGACTGCGGAGGGTTGGTGGGGGAAGAGTTAGGTGTAGAACAGGGGTTATTGGTAGAGGACTGATGTATTGATTTGGGGTTGTTAACAGGACGAATTTGGGGAATTTTCTTGGTGTCAGTCTCGGTCTGGTTAAAGGTTATGTGGGACTGGGGAGGATTAGTGGGGGCAGAGTTAGGCATAGGACATGGGTTATTGAGGGAGGAGTGATGTACTGATTTGGGGTTGTTAACAGGACGAGTTTGGGGAATTTTCTTGGTGGCAGTCTCGGTCTGGTTAGAGGTTATCTGGGACTGGTGAGTTTGTTTGACATGAGAGGGCGAGTCAAGTGTGGGGTTTTGAAGTTTATTAGGGGTGTGAATTGTGGGTGGGTGGAAGGGAGCTACTGACGGAAAACTGTCACAAGGGAAATTTTGTTGGTGGGGGAATAGCTGAGCATTTCTGGGGGCATGGGGAAAACAAGTTTTGGTAGGCCTACATAGGTAGGCATAGCTAGAAAACGGGGCTTGTTGGGGGGACTGTGGAGGGTTGGTGGGGGAAGATTTAGGTGTAGAACAGGGGTTATTGGTAGATGACTGATGTATTGATTTGGGGTTGTTAACAGGACGAATTTGGGGAATTTTCTTGGTGGCAGTCACGGTCTGGTTAGAGGTTATCTGGGACTGGTGAGTTTGTTTGACATGCATAGAAAAAGGATGGGGTTTATGGGGTAACACAATTGATGGAAGATGATCGTTGGTGGATGGCTGGGCAGGGGAAAATTTAGGGATGGTCAGAGAGGATAGAGGCAAGGAAGAGTGCACTGGGGTTGGACTTTCACCGGAAGTCATTTTGGAAGGGTGCACGGAGTCTTGGATAGGGGCTGAAGGGTTGGATAGGGGATTCATCGAACTGAGTAGGCATTCTTCTCTGATGGAGAGCATATGTTCTTCGAATAAGCCATACGGGTCGAGATGGGCGGTGATGTGGGGTGGGAGGATGTTTAATAATGCGGTGAATAAGAGTTCATTTTGTTGATCGTAATCTTCATAGCTATACGTGGTCCTCACGTATCTGTAGAGTTGTATGAGGGTCACATTTATATCCCCTTCATACTTGATCTCGTCGACTTTTATTATTTTGGGGGCGACGGGGGAACCCAAAAGTGGATCTAAGGTCCGGATCACGAGGGATCGAAACTGGTTCCAGGTAAGTTCTGGCGTACACTGTTTCATAATTTGGCGAAGAAAATCGTTCCAGGTAAGCTTATCAACAATTTGGGAAATGGCTTCTCCCAACTGTATAATGTGCGAAAATTCAACGGCAATTTTGTCGCGGTCATTTTGAAATGCCACATCGTACACTGGCTTTATTATGTCTAAGTAAGTGGCGATATCATACGTGTTTACATCATACTTGGGAATGTGTGTGAGTAGCTGCCAATTTTGCGATGTTCCCATGCTTCTACTGTTCCAAACTTGCAGTGTAATGCAACCTTTTATCCGAATCAAGAACCACCGCTGCCGCCAATGTTATGCCCTGTTTTTCTACAGGATTAACTTGGGTAATGTGAGTTCTAAATGACTGGGTATATAAGGCTGCATGCACAATACAAGATATGAGGAATAGAGAACACAAAGAAACACATGGTAACAAGTTACACGATCACGTTTATTTATATACCACTGCAGAATACTCGTGCAAGACAATATAATAGAATCGAACAACACTAGCATAAGTGGATCTGGATGGAGCCTAGTCTCCCACTTCCAACGTTCAGGTATTAATCTTCTGATCACTGGCTTTAATTCAACAGGTTTATATACCGAAGACCATCAATGTTACTTATAGAATCATATTCACTGTTAGATTTATTACTGGTAGCTCTGGTGCACAAGTAGTAGTTCACAGACTAGATTAGACACACGTATTTTAGAGCACGGGAATTCTAGTAACCTCAGGGGGTACTGATCTAAGTTTTATATTCTTGTCTCAGAAATACATAGAACGCAAATCAGTGGGCGAACATTCAGATATCACTAGGGTTTCCTTCTAGGTAATAATATCTGGGTATATGGTTGATTACGAGAGTTAGTATCGCCTGTTAATTAATGAACACTGATACGCTTAGCACTTCCTAATTGAATGGTTATATGAATTATACTGGGGCAAAGAGATAGCCACTTCGTAGAAATATTAATTAGTGAATCTCTAAACAGCACTGTAACACGTACTACTGATAAAGGGAATCTTGGGTAGTATCTGATGGGTCTGGTCCTGGTTATCTTGCGTCCATGATGTTGGGGGCTAACGATTGGTTCCGCGGCCGTCCAGGGGGTCCATATGTGTGAAGTTCTCAAATACGTGGACAGGTCCTTCTATCCAAATCTGCCACGGAGTCTGCCGGCTCTGGAATCTCTCAACTCCGGAACAACACAAGGGCAGAGCTAGAGGTTAACTTCAGGGTAGTGACCACTGGTTGGTGTCTAGCTTTCAACTGATTTGACTGGGGGCGGGAGCTAGGTTTATAGGCTCGGTTCTGGACCCTGTAGACAGTAGGGATCTCGAGTCTTATGGACTTATTTGAGCTCTCAATAGATATGGGGACTAGGTAAGATGGTGATTACTGTTGTGGCACATGGCTATAGGAAGCCTTCATATTTTAATATAACTGAGCCTTAGGAAGAGGTACTATTTTGGCTATACTGGAAGTATTTAGGGGAGAGAGACTGGATCTACTTTGCGAGGAGGATGGGGACAGCTGTGATAGGAGCGTCTCTCTTAGATTGTTCAATCTTCATTCTATGGTATAGCTGAGGTGCTAATTTAGTGATCAGAGTATGCAAGAAAGGTAAATGGTTTATTGTGAGTTAATAGAGGTTAGTAAAGGTGTTAGTCATGCATGGTTAGTTCATTGATAGGAAGAATTCCTGTGCTACCTGGCAATGACTCAGAAGTCAAAACAGGGGCCAGGTATACCTCCGCGGGGGTGGGGGTCTCCCTCCTCGGGTGGGCAAAAAGGGGGAGCTGGACGCCCTCTCTCTGTGATAGTCGTCCGGCGGCTCTGACTAGGGGCTTGCCATATCACCAGTGTTTGTAATAACCCTCTGTGTATGAGACAGATGTGGGTGTCCTTAACCCTTATTTAGCGGGGTCGGACTTAAGTCCGATACGAGAAAATTGGACTAAATGGCGGGGTCGTACTTAAGTCCGTGGGCGTATTCCCGCCCTAATTTAGGTGGAAAGCGAAACTTGGTGGTCAGGCGGTGTACTACAAGGGCCCACCCACACATCCCCACTGTGTGACCGTGACTAAGTGACCCTCAAGCAGCCATAATGGAAGGTCAAGATTTGCCCGTGTTCGATTCGGTGGCCGCCATCCCTAGTGCGTCGCGCCACCCTACTAACCACGCCCGGCGTACCACCCAGGAACTAGGTATCATGCTGACCTCTTCATAACTTTCTAATAAGTTGTTGGATGAAACCGTCGAAGGTCTGGGTGAGAGTTTTGGTAGTGTGGATGACTCTGAAGACGAAAATAACCCGATCATAGGCTTTCACCCCAAGCATAATTTGCGTGGGGTGGATGTTGTGGTTGATATTGGACAGACCCTTGAGCAAATTGGAGACGTTCCTGACGAAGAACATACTGGTGTGGGTGTTGGTAAGTACAATTTATATTTTATAATTGCTTGAAAATGTGATTGCAAGCATTTTATCACCTTACGAGCGGCTGGTGGAGTATATTTCACTGTGCCGCCCAGCGGGTTTTTTTTTTTTACCCTAAATGGGGTTGTTCCGTGCTCTTTTTCATGCATAAACAAGACCCAGAGCGTAATACAAGTATGTATCCTGAAAGTGCGTAAATTGAGCTTTCCAATGACACCCGAACCATCCTTTTACGATCACTGGTTGTCTTTCAACGATCGTAAAACACGAGTGAAAAACCCTAAAATACGGTAATTTCCTTATATAATTCCCTGTGTGGCGAGTGGTCTGAGGTAATATATGCTCCTAATCACCGCTCCGCTCTCTCTCAGAGCACATTACGTCCTCAAAATTGCACTCTACAAGAAATTTCCTTTGCATTTTATAGCGTATTATTTGCAGGCGTTCGGTAAATTTACGGTAATACAAACAACGAAAGATTGAATATTTGTGCTTGGCATTATATGATTGTGGAGAACAGATGTAGACCTACCGTATATATTATTTTTTCATATATATGATACATGTGTAATATTTTTATATTATCACGACTCTCTCTCTCTCTCTCTGTCTCACTCTCTTTGTTTGTACTCTTTTGTACTCTCTTTGTCTGATGTAGGCCAGGGCACGCCCCTAACTAATCTCTTCCCTCCCAGGGGAAATCACACCTAGCAGATATTTTTGACATCCCCTCTCTCTCTGTCTGTCTCTTCATCTCTGGGTCTACCTATACTGCATGTGACATTGAAATTGCTTGAGAGTTTGATTGCAAGCATTCTATAGCGTATTATTTGCAGGCGTTCGGTAAATTTCTCACGATAACCAGGGTGTATGGTACATTTCTCACGATAATACAAGAAACAACGAAGCTTGGCGAAGATTGTGGTCTACAATATACCTTTTTATAATTGCATGTGACCTTGTAATTGCTTGAAAGTTTGATTGCAAGCATTTTATAGCGTATTATTTGCAGGCGTTCGGTAAATTTCTCACGATAACCAGGGGTGTATGGTACATTTCTCACGATAATACAAGCAACAACGAAGCTTGGCGTAGATTGTGGTCTACAATATACTTTTTTATAATTGCATGTGACCTTGTAATTGCTTGAAAGTTTGATTGCAAGCATTTTATAGCGTATTATTTCAGGCATTCAATAAATTTGATAAGTATATCAAAATAAGTCCTGTGGGACTATGAAATACTATTATTGGACAAGGAAAATATTTTCATCCCTCCACTGGAACATCAACAACAATGTCAACAACGTATCGCCGTCGGCAATCGTAAGATTCAGAGTCGTAAAGATTCCAGGACGAGCTCAATAGAAAATGAATGAATGAAATGAATGAGTGTGCAGTACTGCCAATACGTATAGCGACTTCCGCTAGATCTAGAGAACTTTACTTCGATCTAGCAGCAATGACTTACACTAGCGGTTTTGTTTTGAAATTTCAGAACAATTTCGAAGTGATATTATATGGATTTTGCCAATTCATATTTCTAGTGGTATTTATCATGTCTTACATCTAACAATATATGCTAGCGGATTTAACTTCAATTGGTAACCCTCCCGCTCGAGTCGGCTCCAAGAAAATCGATAATGGTGGCACTTATGTAAACAGGTGATAAACAAACCCACATGCGGATCGGTTTGGTGTATCGGTATTATGGTAAGTTGGCTACCTACTATTGTTTATACGATATAGTAAGTAATGATAAGTAAATTATTATATTATATATAAAACAAAAACAAAATTCCTGCAAAGCAAGCGAAACAGAGAGAGAGAATGCAGAAACTGAACTGAAGAAAGAGTGAAAAAGATATAATAATACAGAAATATTACAAGCAAATAAATGAAATAGAGGGATTAGTTAGAGAAAATAATAATGAGAAATACATAATACGGATGAGGAAGAGGGGAAAGCGACAGAGCCAGAGAGAGAGAGAGAGAGACAGGAGGAGTGGGAGAGATTAGAGAAAATAGAGAGATTGCAAGCATTTTATAGCGTATTATTTGCAGGCGTTCAGTAAATTTCTTATGGTAATACAAACAATGAAAGATTGAATATTTGTGCTTGGCATTATATGATTGTGCGGAACAGATGTAGGCCTACCGTATATATTTTTTTCATATATATGATACAAATGTAACATTGTTATATTATCACGACACTCTCTCTCTCTCTTGTCTCTTCCTCTCTGGGTTTACCTATTGCCTACATTTATAATTGCATGTGACCTTGAAATTGCTTGAGAGTTTGATTGCAAGCATTTTATAGCGTATTATTTGCAGGCGTTCAGTAAATTCTTACGGTAATACAAACAACCAAACAACGAAAGATTGAATATTTGTGCTGCACATCCCTCATACGAAATACCATTCCCACCGTATAGAGAGAATACAGAACTGAACTGAAGAAAGAGTGAAAAAGATATAAAATACAGAAATATTACAAGCAAATAAATGAATAGAGGGATTAGTTAGAGAAAATAATAATGAGAAATACATATACGATGAGGAAGAGAGAAAGGGAGAGAAAGAAAGAAGAGAGAGAGAGAGCGAGAGAGAGAGAGAGAGAGAGAGAGAGATACAGAAATAAGGAGAAATAAGAGAAAAATAAGACCGATTACCAAAGGAAATAGTAGACGCGCGAGAGGCCGAAGTCAGGCCAAGCGAACGCAACCGAACGCGCCCGGGAAATAGACCAAAAAGTACCTCCTCTTCCTCACCTCTTCCCCCCCTCCACTCATCATAACATCCATTCATAGACTTATATTGGGAGACAAAGAGTTGCTCTTTCCAAAAATGATCGTTTCGTTCGCATTGGAGCCATAGTAACGGCACTAGGGCGAGTGAAATTGAGCGAATATTTCGGGATTATGCCCGCTGAGCGGTACAGTGTAAAATACCTTACCACCCGCTAAATAAGGGTTAATACCAAAACCGAAGGTGCCTTGGCTAGCTGGTTTTACTCGGCTGGTTGTTAATTGTAGGGTTTGCTGGATGTGGTGGAGACTGGGTTGCTAACTCTGCCACATTTATCTGGAAGTATGGCAATAGAAGTTAGTTACTGGTGAGGCGGCTAGCCTCGCACCGACGACCATTGGGTGCAGGGTTGTGAATGGGTTAAGAATAGATGGCATGCAAGGGGTTAGTAAAGTTCTAATGTTGTTCTGGCCTACTAAGTGAAGGTAGGCTGGATAGGAGTATATATATAAAAGGTTGGAGAGCGTTAGCAACGGGAAATTCAAGGATCTTCAAGAGGTATGAGAGAGAGGCTAGGTCGGACAAGAGTAGAGAAGCGCGGGGTCTTATAATGAGAGGGGAGGAGTTCAGGGGGGCTATAGGGGAATTTGACCCTAAGGTCTCTGGGCGTGGGGTTGGCATTAGGCTGCAGTTGATATTGGAGTTTGAAAAGGCAGTGGAAGTACGTTAGCCAAATGCTACCGGGGAATGCAACTATGGGGTGGTATATGACTCTGGAAAAGATAGAGTTATGTTGTCAGTCCGAGGGGTTATGGATACTATTAGTTGGCCCTGGGAACTGCGTTTTCTACATATGTATACCAAACAAAGCGGCAGTTCGTAGGGGTACTTAGTTATTGTTTCGAGGTATTTATGACAGATACTGGTAACAAGGTTATCTATACAATCTCTGGTTGGGGTAAGAGGTGTATGACACGAAGCAAATTGGCGTAGTGTGGACTGTGGATACGAAGGAGGCAAGTGGAAGACGTATGACAATTTGGAAAAGTAAATGGAAAAAGGTGAACACAATGGCGGATAAAGATACTTAACCTAAGGATTGAATACATAGATTTATGGGGCGATGGGTCTTCAGAAAGCTTAGTCTGGCAAGACAAGATGTTAGGGAATATTAATATTAATACTAAAACTAAGGATTGCATACATCGATGAACGACGACATTATAGTCGTTGTCCTAATAAGGTGATGAAACCTGGTTGATCTGGACTTGGCACAATACGACACAAGGACAGTGCCGCTATGTCGTATCAATACTGGTGGCAGTTAATATTATAGACACTTAGTTACTAGAGGAACAATGCAAGGGGCGACTGAGCACGGGTTACATATATCTATACTCGTCATGGGAAATGATATACGAGGTCTAGGGACAGGCGTGGGTGTTTTAACTTCTAAGATATATAACATCTACTTCTCGGATGTAAGAACATACATAGATATAATTATGGCTGTCTGATGTGTTGGCATTGGCTCAACGTCGGGACAGGGCATGGGTGATTTTAATATGAATGTATATTCCTGTTCATCTTTGTAGTTAGGAGTGTAGGACACGAGGGGGTAGTGTACGTGAGGTGTGGAAAAATGGTCAGTTTAAAAGGGGTATCTAGGTGCGGCCTGGAGCTGCTTAGCCCTGCGGGCTTGGGACTGTCTAAATTGGCTGGCTCGGTCAGCTGGTCCTTGCGTTCTGTGGACCTTTCCTTTTGGTGTTTCTGTGTGGTGTTCGTTCGTGGCTTCTGTGGTGGGCTTCTCGTTCTGGGGCATTTTAGTATGCGAACTTCGGAGTATTTATCCCATTAATATACACATCTATCACTATTTAAATTTAATACAACCATACACAGTGCTATTACATATTATTTGAACATAATATAGGATGCTCTTTCCTTTAAACCATTTTCTATATCTATTCACGAAAAATATAGGCCTAGCCTACAGTAGGCAGCGCTACCGGTAGGTAGGAATTGATCAGTTCGAATTTTGATTGAGAGTGGGATTAGGCCTAGGCCTAGCCTAGGGCTTAACATGGGATACTGTTTGGGGGTTGAGAATAGACTCAGGCTGCTTTAGGCCTAATTAGGTAAAAATAGTCAAATCGAGATAATTGCACAGCCAACATAGCCTAGGCCTATTAAGCAAATATTTTACAAATCTACAATAGGCCTAGTCTATTCACTGTAAGTAGGCAAGAAATCATGACCTAGGCTATAACCTCTGTAACTAAAAAACAACTAGGCCTAGAGTCATCAAGCTAATATGTCTACCATTTGGGAAGAGTCAGTCAAGGAATAGGGAAAAATGTTATTTTAATACCACAAATTTTCCGAGTGTTTTTTTATAAAAGAAATTGTTCATTTGCATCAATATATAGTGTTTGTAATTAATTAGAAATCTCAGGAAAACTTATTTTCCCCATTAGGCCTATTGATCGATGTTAAGATACGCCCCCGATAGTGATTTGAAAAGACATTAGCCTAACCTAACAACCTTACCTAACCTAACCTAGTATTATGGGTGGGGGCTGCTGCCCCCACTGGTTGAGTACTAGTCCCTTAGTAAAAAAAAAAAAAAAAATGGCTGTCGATTATACGAAGGTGAAAGAAAGTCGATGAAGTCTACGGTGTTTACTCTGCAATCTTCAGTTTTGATTGTACATTGATAACAGGAAAGTACCGTATTGACAAACTTGTTACGAACATTTAATTTTAGTACCATACTTTTATATTAGGTTTTTCCGAGGGTTTAACATTTTCATATAATCTTTAGAGCTATCGATGACTGAAAGTACCGTATTGACAACCTTGTTACGAAAAAGACATTTTAGTACCATACTTTTTTATTAAGTTTTGCCGAGGGTTAAAACAAGTTTTCTTATGATCTTTAGAGCATATAGATTCAATATTTAGCTTCAAATATATCAACAAAATTTGTGGTATTAAAATAACATTGAACCAGGAATAGCCTAGATGTGGAAATTTGCAGCCAATTTGCTCTAGCCCTATTTGAGATACAGAGGTTAGAGGTCATTGTTGAGGCCCCCCCCTCATGACATATTGTCATCATCTTATATATTGCCAGCAGGGGGCAAATAACCGAAAAAAAATCGCCGTCAAAATAGACGCGAACTTAACCACGGCGATCGACACATGTAAACATGGCGGTGGCGGGGGAGGTGTCGGACGTTTGCAATAAAGTTCCTGTCTATTTTGAATGCCATTGGATACAATAATATGTTGAGGGGGGCTTTGCCCCCCCTCCCCCCTATGACATATTTTCACCATCATATATATTGCCAGCAGGGGGCAAATAACCGAAAAAATTGCCGTCAAAATAGACACCTTTATGAATAGGTTAGCCTTTAGGCTAGGCCTATCGGCAAGAGTTGCGATGTATAGGCTATCCTAGTGTTTACTAATTTATAGGCTACCCCTTTGAAAGGACATTAGCCGGGTAGGATGTAGTTACCGGGTGTATCGCCAGCCTTGTTTACACTACGCGTACTCGTAGTGGCGTCGGACGCTTGCCATCCTTTTCCTGTCTATTAGCCTTTGGATACAATAATATGTTGAGGTTGGGCTTTGCCCCCCTTCACCCCCCCATGACATATTGTCATAATAATATATATTTCCAGCAGGGGGAAAATAACCAAAATAAATCTCCGTCAAAATAGACTCGAACTTAACAACGCCGATCGACAAATGTAAACATGGAGGAGGCGGCGGACGTCAGCAATCATGTTCTCGCCTATTTTGAATGCCAATGGATACAATAATATGTTGAGGGGAAAAGGTTGTTAGGTTAGGCTAGGCTAATGTCCTTTCAAAGGGGTATAGGCCTAGTAAACACTAGGATAGCCTATACCCGGTCAAAGGTAAGTCTCCTGCTGTAGTCTCCTTGAATGCTACCTTAAATTGTAATATTAGACTAGGCCTAGCCTATAGATAAAATAGCTTAGCCTACTCATTTATTGTAGCCTATAATATAGGCCTAGCCGGGCAGAATGTAGAGTTCGGGCGTACCGCCACCAATGTTACACTACGCAGCGCGACGAAAGCTTGCCATCATGTTCCCGTCCATTTTGAATGCCGTTGGATACAATAATATGTTGAGGGGGGCAAACACCCCCATGACATATTGTCATCATCATATAATTTGCCAGCAGGGGGCAAATAGGTCTAACCAAACTGCGGCGATCAACCATGTAAACATGACGGCGGCGGCGGCGGCGGTGGACGCTTGCGATCATGTTCCGTCTATTTTGACTGCCATTGGATACAATATGTTGAGGGAAGGGCTTTGCGGCAAATATTTTGGTTGTTGCCCCCTACTATAATATATGATGATGATAACATGTCATGGAGGGGGTGAGGGGGGCTTTCAACATATTATTGTATCCAATGGCATTCAAAATAGACGGGAACATTATCCCAAGTGTCCAACTCCGACACCACCGCGGCTGCTGAAGAACAAGGAAGTTAGCAATAGGTTTCATTGTGAACTGGAGGAAATTAATAGAAATAAGGAAGCTAGGCCTAGCAATGTAAATAGTCAATGGAATTTCCTTAACCTCTGAAGTGCGCATGGGGGTAATTAGACACCTCTGCCTGTGCGCATGTATTTGAGCTGTTTCCATCACTAAAATATTCATTTTACCATAAATAGCATTAATACTTATCCATATGCGCCTATTATAGGTTGATTATAAAGTTATTAACCTGTTACAACAATAAAACAAGTGAAAACAGCGTTTGGATGGTCAAAATCGGCGATACAGGCCGGGAGTTACATAATGTATGGGTGAGGCAACCTCCTTTCCCGCCAATTTCCCCCAAGGATGGAGAGACACTGTCGATCGATACTCTCTCTCTCTCTCTTGCACTCGCTTGCTAACAGTGATGACAATGCCCTGCTTGCAACTCGCTAATGTTAGCACGAAAATATGCCTCAGAATAAGGGAATAACAGGGAAAATAGGTGATAACTGAAGGAGGGGAGGTAGAGGAGTGATATTTTGCATGGCCCAGGGGCAAATTTTTTTTTTTGTTTTTTTTTTCGATGTTTACATTTTTTTTTTTTTTCTCTGACTCTTAACCCGGGAGCTGCAGGGAGACTCATAAGAGTTCCCCCGGCGGACTGCGGGGAGACTCTTAAGAGCAGAGCTTTTGAACGCGTACCAAAACCGCGCGTTTATAGCCAGGCGGCTGAAAATTGGTGTGGGTATAGTACTACATGTCAACTCTCGACACCACCCCGCCAAACGCTCGCCCCGCACTCGTGCAAGCACCACCGCGCCAGTAACCACGCACTAGTCATGGAGCCCACACTTCCCTCACGCTCACTCCCTGATGACACAACCAGCCCTCCTTCTGGTGGTGTTAGCCGCCGTGGAAGGCAGAGGGTGGCTGCTAAAGACCCTAGCTACCAGTACGACACGCCCTACAGCTCGGAGGACGAAACACCTGCACCCAAAGCACGAAAAACACGTGCAAGCACGAGAAAGGTACAGAGGTCATTGGTGTTTCGGGACACTGCCACCACGACCCAGGCCACTACAACAACCACTACCACCACCACTGCCACCACTGCCACCCCTGCCACCGGTACCAGCGACGCAGGAGGCCGCCCTAGGGCTGCAGAACCTGCGGGGGCAGGAAAAATTAAAGGCACGGGCGTAGGGAAGAGAACCCGTACGCCAGCCACAGTGCCCCTACCACCACCACCACCACCAGCCGCCCCTGGCCCGGCTGCCCCTGCCGCCCCTGCTGCCCCTGCCACCCCTGCCACCGGTACCAGCGACGCAGGAGGCCGCCCTAGAGCTGCAGAACCTGCGGGGGCAGGAAAAATTAAAGGCACGGGCGTAGGGAAGAGAACCCGTACGCCAGCCACAGTGCCCCTACCACCACCACCACCACCAGCCGCCCCTGGCCCGGCTGCCCCTGCCGCCCCTGCTGCCCCTGCCGCCCCTGCCGCCCCTGCCGCCCCTGCCCAAGGAACAGGGAAGGGGAAGGGGAAGGGGAAAGGGAGAGGGAAAGCGACTGCTGGCCCTGCTGGCCCTGGTGTCCCTGCCGGTCCTGCTGCCCCTGTTGCCCCTGCCGCCCATGCCGCCCCTGCCCAAGGAACAGAGAGAAGGGCGACAGGCACCACCATCATCTTGCCATCAAGGCCACGCACCACTGCTGCCCCTGCCACCGCCCCTGCCGCCGCCCCTGCCACCGCCTCTGCTGTCCCTGTCCATAAGACTCCCGCACGTGCAAAAGTGACCCGGAAAACTCTGACACCATCAAAGTATGCCGCCCTGCTGTTTGATGGTGATTCGCAGGACATTGGCAGCCCAGGTTTCGACGACGAAGCCCTAGCACGGGACCAAGGGTGGGGGGATTTGGGAGTGGACAGTGGGAGTGAGTCCGACGTCGGTGACGAAAATGAGGAAGGGCATCGTCTGTCAAGTGAAGAGGAGGGTGATGATGATGAAGTGCTGTATTGCGACCATGGAAGCGATATTTCAGACGATGAAGCAGACGCAGACGACATTCCGATCCCTGAGCTGCCTTCGTTCGATTGGTCTGACGGGGTCAATTTTGTACCTGACGTGCCCCAGTTCAATCCTGGGACGTCAGGAACAACTGACGACTGGCCCTGTGACGATCAAGCGAACGAAAGCGACTTCTTCCTCGCTTTTTTCGACATGGAGGTAATGACGTACATCGTTGCCCAAACAAACGCCTACTACAGGTGGGTGTTTGGCAGATTGGACGTCCTTTCTCCAAAAGCGAGAATACGAGGCTGGGTGGATACGACTGTGGAAGAATTTATGACGTTCTTTGCCTTGTTGTTCCTCATGCCTCTGATCAAGAAGCATGTGTTGCAACACTATTGGAAGCACGACCCTCTCATCGCCACCCCAACTTTCAATAAGTTCATGACTCGTGACAGATTTTTGTTGCTGCTAAGATTTATGCACTTTGCAGACAACGAAAATCCTAACAGGATTGACAGGATATGGAAAGTTCGGGATGTGTTCACCATGTTGTTGGAGAGGTATAGGAAATACTTTTACCCTTTCCTCAATTTGGTGATTGATGAGTCGCTCGTGCTCTTCAAAGGACGTCTTGTTTTCAAGCAGTATATCCCCTTGAAAAGGCATAGGTTCGGAATCAAGCTCTTCGTTTTGTGTGACTGCGAAACTGGAATAGTGCTTGACATGATCGTGTACACAGGCACTGACATTGACATACCGAAAGCCGCTGCCAATGACCCCATGGGTATGTCAGGTGCCATCGTCAGGAAAATGTTGGCACCTTACCTGGGCAAAGGCTACATCATCTACACTGACAACTGGTATACTTCTCCTGCTCTCTGCCAGTTTCTTCATGACAACCAAACGGGGTCATGTGGGACTGTCAGAAAGACAAGAAAGTTTATGCCAAAGTTCACAGGTAATGTCATTCCTCTCACAGATGCCTCCTCCAGTGACACACCTTCAGAAGACGACCTGGCCCAGGAACACCGCGAGAGGCATGTGCGAAGAAGGCGACGAAAGGGGCAGAAATACAAGCAGCTCGAGAAGTGTGGGAAAGTGATAGCCCTGAAGTGGAAGGATAAGCGAGACGTCCACCTGCTTTCCACCGTCCACACAGGTGGATTCTGGCAAAATCCACTACCGAACCAGGAAGACAATCTACAAGCCCGACATGGTAGTGGACTACACTAAGAACATGCGCCTGGTGGACAAGTCTGACTGTCAGCTGTCAGGCGTTGAGTGTCTGAGGAAGACTGTGAAGTGGTATCACAAGCTCTTCCTCCACCTAGTTGATATAACGATGCTGAACGCCTACAACTTGTGGTTGGTGAAAAAGGATATGGCCCCAAACCAGAAGCTGAAATTCCGGGAGTGTCGTCTACAACGTCTCATACCAACTCCTGGAGAAGTATGGCACCACCACTCACAGACGTACGGCATGGCGTGGGGATCACGTTCCTGACCGCATCCAGCTGGGTGTCGAAAGACACTACCCCATCAACACTGAGATGCTTGGCACTCGTCACAGGCAGGCGCAGTGCACCGTCTGCAGCTCCAGTGTCAGGAAAACCCCATGTCACCAAAAGAGTCACCTCAATGTGCGCCGAGTGCAAAGTTCCACTCTGCCTGGGTGACTGCTTCAGGGACTACCACACCTTCAAGAATTATTGAGTGTCGCCCTGCCCTGCCCTGCCCTGGACTCGCCCCGTGCCCTGCCCTGGACTCGCCCCCTGCCCCGCCCTGTCCTGGACTCGCGCCCTACCTTACCTGACTTGACCTAATTGATCACGCTACCTCATAATGTAACATATATATTATATAATGTATAAGTTCCAAAGATGTCCCTGTGATATAGCTTTAACATTATATAATTGTATGTTTCATTATTTAGTTTATAAGTTTCAAAGATTTACATGTAATATGCCTTATTTTTGTAGTATATCAATATATATGTTTGTTATTAGCCAAAGTAATGTGTATATAATTATTTTCTTACCTCAAATGAATTGTACAAAAATAAATATGTTTCAATAAATCCTGTCAAACCTACTAAGATAATAAAAAAAAACAATAAAAAACAAAAAACAAAAACAAGGTCATGTCATTGTATTCTTACAATATGATATATTCTATGAATATTTCATATTGTTTGAATACAATGGCATGATCTTGTAAACAATTATTTTTATCAAAAATGTTCTAGACAATATAAAACCTTCCCCATAACCCCCTCCTGGATTCGATCACACAACCCTACCACACTTTGAGTTTTCCAGTCCGCGACCTTACCAACCATGCCACAGGAGCTCATACCAAATATCACTCAAAACTTCGTGTCTACAATCGAAATGACAATATAAAAAAAAAAATGAATTATCCCACCAATTTACGTTTGTAAATTGATGGGATTATCAATTATATCATGCCAAGGTTTATAAAAGTTTGTCTCTGTCAAGAATTAGTAATTATATAACTTTATTCTGTCAAAAATTGCCCAAACACTCAGCAAAATTGCCCCTCTCAGTGCGACTCCACTCATTTTCACACGGTCAAGCGGTGACCCTTGCCGCTCCTTTATGCCCCAGCTACACCAGCAACAGCAGCTCTGTCTGGGAATAAAATTTGTATAAATACAATAATGGATAAAATACTCTTCACAAATACATTTGTATTGCATAATATTGTAAATAAAAAAGAATAATAACTGTGTGGGTGTCGAAAATTGCTCAACCAGCTTTCTTATGTCTCGCCTATGCGCGTATATTGGATTATACATAGTCATGACTGTCATACAAATAATTGCAGTAGGTCTCGAATATACATTTAGATTGCATATTACTTGGAAATAAATAAGTACACGTTTCTCTGGTGGCAATCTACCCTTTCGCAAGTGTAAGGAGACACCATTCTATATTTAGCCCTTTATCACAAAAGGCAATCTGCCTGTGTTTACTCACCACCGTCGCTGGTGGTCTATAATATAGTACTTTATTTACAGTCAATGGCCTACATGTTTCTGTGGTACTTCACATGTGTCTAAAATGCAATGTCTGCTTGCATAAAAATGCAATTCTGAAGTCCATTTATACGTACGACATACGCATGTCTCAGTTTCTATCTCTCTTCTCTCCATTCCTGACTCATGTTATTGTAGACCTGTTGGTGGCAACGAACACCAGACATCTGGTAGACATAAGGTTCAAAATACCAAGACATCAATACGCCTCGGGCGCCTCCACAATTATCACAAAGCTGGTTATCTATCTAGAGATCTGCCTGACTTCCATCTCTCCACGACTCACTCACTCACTCACTGCACCCCTGCATGCCTCCCTCCCACCCACCCACCCCCAACCCACCCTTTCAGGCTTCCGTCTGCTAGAAACACATTCACAATTTGCGTAAATATCGCATCAATTGGGCTATATGTGGTATATTCCTTGTTATATGGGACGCCTACATACGTACACGTCTTTATTATAGCATGACAGTGCTCTAAATACAAGATTTACGTGATATTTATGGCGTAACACACCCTCTCCCCCTTTCATTCCCAGCACAACTCACTCACACCTTGGTTCACGCATAGAAACTCATTGATAATGTTCGTAAATATCGCATAAATTGGTCTATATGCGGTATATATTTTGATATATGGCACGTATACATACGTACAAGTCTGTATTATAGCATGACAGTGCTCTACGTACAAGATATACGTGATATGTATGGCGTAAACCACACTCTCAGCTCATAAATTGCCGCCAAACCTCCAACACATCTTCATTCCCGCCTAAAAATTCTCTTATATATTGCAATTTTTGGTCACTATGAGGCATATTCATTGTTATATGGGTGGCCTACACACGTATACATACTCTAAATAGCCTAAAAGGGCTCAAAAAAGGAGATATACGTGATAATACGCGGTAACCCACCCCCTCTCCTACTATCGCCTGGGCGCGTGAAAATTCGGCAGGGAAATCTCGCCGCTCGATGACAATCAAGCCGCGCGGTGCCATTCGCTCCACATTTTTCAACTACGGACCGTTCCCCCACCCCCCCCAGACATTTTTTGGGGGGTCAAATATATATGGGCCGATGCACGCAAACATTCCCTACACGATGATGTACTTTTTATCGAAATTGGCAATAGGTCCCAAAATCATCATAGGTGCGCACAGTCTTACCCTGTAGAAAACCCCCTGTGCGCCGCGGAGAGGTTAAGAGTCAGATTTTTTTTTTTTTTTAACCCGCTGAGCCCCAGCCAGTTTTAAAATTTTGTTCACCCCAGTCCCAAGCGATTTTGACTTTTTTTTTTTTTTTTTTTTTTCTAACTAAGAATGAAGAGAAAATAAGGAAAAAATTTTTTTTTTGCTTACCGACGATTTTTAGGGGTCCTAAGGGGGTGGGGGGTCCTGAGATGACAGCTGCAGTTTGGCCCGGTTCATATATCCCGCCCGCGCGGGCAGGCTGAGGAGCCCGGCAGCCAGATGTACGATGAGTCGAGTTTTCGGGTGTTTGGGCATTTGCATACCACCCGAGTATCTTGTGTGCCTTTATAGTTCATATTATACCATGTATGTATCAATAATGTCATAATAAGTAAAGTTCAAGTGTAATAAGTGCACATATGCAAGTAATGACGTAAGTGTTCACTCGTGGCAACGACTCCCGCCCTACATACAGACAGACGGACACCATGACAGTTCTCACTCCCGCGCTCTCTGTCTAACTGTACATTAGTCCAGCACTTTACACACTGTCACTTTATTATATAGAATAGTTTACCGTATAGTTTACTTATATTATATCATTTGTAGGCACTTTTTAGTTAGAAATATTGGCTTTCACATTGTATTTTTGTTAGTTGTACAAGTAAACTGTATCTCACTGTTATTATGAAGTTATAGTTTATCACTTTATACAGATATTATTTACACTTAGTATTTACACTTGGTTTAGCGTCTTTTTTCGCAGTCTTTTTTATACACTTAGAAGTGTTCAAGGGTGTGGTACTGGATGAAGCAGTCCGGGTGACACAGGGCAACATTACACTGCCTGCAGAAATTGTTGGTGTCAACACGCATAGGGCTCCTTCGTGTCGTGTTGCGACACACATGACACCGCCTGCGGGGTCTCACCTGGGCTTGAGTGGCTGGCACATACGTGGGGAAATGGCGTTCAGTGAGTCTGGCAATCCCTTCTGCTGCTGGCTGACGATGTGCTGGTGGTTGCGGGTTGCGGGGTTGAGTCATGTATGTATGCAACATCTCTCTGCTCAACTCGATGCAGAAGTCCTCCATCGTCTCTCGCTTGCCAGTAATTTCACGGTGGAGAATGTGGCAGTTGTACAGGGTGATGTCTAGGAGATGGAAGAACAATTTTTTGTACCACCTCATAGTCTTCCTCGCACATTCACACGAAGCGATGACAGCATCGGACTTGTCAACCAGCCGCATGTTGATATTATAATCACAGATTGCCTCAGGCTTCCGGATTATTTCCCTTGTTGCTCGGTCACGTCGTCGGCTGTTTTGGAAGATTGGTTGGTGGACTGTTGTGAGGACGTTGACGTCCCGGTTATCCATCCAGGATAACAGGAGGACATTATTGGCCTGCAGGTAGATGATGGAGCCCTTTTCCCGCCTGGGTGGTAGATTGGGCATGAATATTCTGTTCCTCCTGACGGTGCCACACACGCCTGTTGTGCGGCTATACAAGAACTTGGCAAGGGAGGGGCTGGTGTACCAGTTGTCCAGGTACAGTATGTGGCCCCTGTCCAAGTATGGCTCCATCAAGGTGATGACAACGGCCCCTGATATACCATATGTCCTCGATGGCACCAACTCTGTCTTCTTCCCCATATACAGAATGATGTCCTGGATGTAGCCAGTCAAACAGTCACACATGACGAAGGTCTTCAAGCCATACCTATGACGTTTGCTGGGGATGTACTGTCGGATGCTGATGTTTCCCCGCCACAGTAACAAACTCTCGTCAATTATGAGTTTCTGATGGGGTTTGAAGGCCGCAGCAAACTTTAGCTTGAGGTACTCAAAAATTGGTCTTATCCTCTCCATGGGGTCTTTGGTGTTTCTGGGGAGGTCCTGGTTTCTGGTATGGCTTGCCAGGCTGTCAATGAAGTGCAGGTTCCCCATGATTGCAGAGAATCTGTTCCTGCTCATGATCTTGGCAAAGATAGGGGTGCGGATGAGGGGATCCCATGACCAATATTTTCTTATTGACGATTTCGTCGTCACCCCCATCAGGATCACGATCGCCAAGAAGGAGTAGAGCTCTGGGATTTGGAGTGTTTCCCATGACAGCCTGGCCGAGTACCTGGATTGTTCCTTACCAGCCATAAAGTACCAATTATACCAGTTTGTTTGGTCCACAATTAGGCTCATCAGGTTGGCAGTAAAAAAATGTAAAAAGATGTCCAGTCTTGGGGTGTCAGGTCCTTGGTGATGGAACGTAGGGCCGGCAATCCCGGCGCCACAAATTGCCAGTCGGTGGGCTGATACCGTGCCCCATCCTGCCAATCCCAAACATCAGGTACTTCGCCGGCATCTTCGTCTTCGTCGGCATCAGGGTCGTCGTCTGGATCTGGGTCACCAGGGTGGCGAGGGGGCGCAACCGTGTTTCTTGCCACTGCCCTACCCCTTGCCCTTGCCCTTGCCCTTGCCTATGCCCTTGCCCTTGGCCTGCCTCCTGACGGCCGCCTGGACCCTCCTGGCCCTCTCGAACCGCCAGTGGGGGGGGCTCTAGCGAGGGTCACCTTACCCACCCGTCTTGGACGCCCAGTTACAACCCCACGCCCGGGAGCTGACACTTCTGCGTGAGAATCGAATGGAGGTGGTGATGGTGTTGGGTGTGGTAGGGCACTCGTCTAGGAGTTCCGGTGGGGGTGTAGGGTAGTGAACCCGGTGATGGTGGGGTGTAGTCTGGTGATGGTGCTGGTGGTGGTGTGGTGATGCGAGGGTCTCCCCTGGCCGCTGCGGCGGCGTCTTCCCGGGCTGCCATAACTGGGAAGAGACGCCTCGCAACCATCCGACGTCTTTCCACTTCCCTTGGTGGTGTGTCGGGAACCTCCTCTTCCTCTTCCTCTTCACTAGATGGTGGTGCGGCATGTCTCCTGCGAAGCCCATAAAAATGTTTGGGCTTTACACCTTTGAGAGGTGAGGGCTTCCGTGGTGGTGGTGATGGGAGGCGGCGAGGAGGGAGAGCGTGAACGTGGCCTCTCACACTCGCGGCCGTAGGGGTAGGCTGGCTGTGGTGTAGGGGAATGTCCAGGAACGCCATTGGGTCGTCTACTTTTTCCTGTAGCTCGACCTGTTCCCCACTTGGTGGGGAGTCCTCTATATCCCTTGCCCTGGGAGACATGGGGGAATGGTAATTTCTAGCCTCCCTCTCCCTCATTTGTTCAAAACTGAGAGGGAGTTCTCGTATAGGGATGTAAGGTGCCTCCAGATTCATAGCGGCATATTCCTCCCTACTCGGGAAATATTCCTCTTCTGAATCATCGAGGCATGAGGATTCGGTGTCAGAGTCTTCTTCGTCACTTTGTAATAGGATTTCGTGGGCTTCATCAATGGTAAGGCCCTTAGCACGGGATGGGTTACGGCGTGGAGGTTGTTGGGACATGGTGATCACTCGCGGAAGACAACGGGTATACTGAATGTCCTTTGTCACGCACTAGGTCAAGCCCAGAGCATCCTTTGGTCTTATCATATCTACCAGCCACCGAACTTTTCACTACAAAATTCAAGGCAATATGACATAGGACAAGACATTATAAGGTCTAAAGTCGCGTGACTAAGGAATGTCACACCTACAGAAATATAGATTAGTCTATCATATACACAACTCATCAGGTACTTCCTACCATATGCACGTAGTAAATAAGGTCCAAAGTCGTTTTGACAACTGCTCCAAAAAAAAAAACATCCTAAGGAATATCCTATACCAATTTTAGACCAAACCACACCATACAACCTGAGTAAATAAGGTTGAAAGTAACGAGGCAATATCCGCATATAGGATTTTCTCACACAGCCTGTAGCCTCTAGGCAATACTAGGCATGGTCAGGTACACCCATACAAAGCTCTCAAACAACATCAAACTGTGTCTAACACAAATCTCAAGCCAAACCCGACCATACGACGCGAGTAACTAAGGTTCAAAGTCGGAGCGAAAAGGTGGATATTTACGCGCCCCTAATCCATCCCACCATCCAGCCGCTCACCATACCAACTCGTTTTCCCGCCAACCACTGGTTTCCCATATTGTATCGAATACCCTGTATCATTTTTAGGCCAATAGTTACCATACCACCTGAGTAAATCATGTCCAAAGTCGTGTGGCAATATGCGGGTATACGTAAATCCGTTTATTATCCATCACCCGCTCAGACTATGTTCATGTACACCAATAATACGTGTAGACAATGACATCACGGCTCTGACACAATTTTCAAGCAAAAACAACCAATACGACCCGAGTAAATAAGGTCCAAAGTTGCGGTCAAAAAAGGGGGTTCAATACATGCCTCTCATCCACCCTGGTTCAGCCGCACGACCCACCAACCCGTTTCGGCCGCCAGTCCCGCCTTTCCAATACCCTAGAGTGTACGTGGTACCATTATTAGGCATTTCCTTACGATACCTGCCGCGTAACTGATTTTAATATGCCGGACGCACGTGTTGCGTCGCTGGGAGCTGGTGATCGAATAGTGCCGTCGCATCACGTGCGTCGCTGGGTCTCTACGGGTTAAACATCCAATTATTTTTTTTTTAATTATTTTTTTTTTTTTTTTGCCTTTGGGCCATGCAAAATATCAGTCCTCTACCTCCTCTCCTTCACCACTTTCCTCCCCTCCTTCAGTTATCACCTATTTTCCCTGTTATTCCCTTATTCTGAGGTATATTTTCGTGCTAACATTAGCGAGTTGCAACCAGGGCATTGTCATCACTGTTAGCAAGCGAGTGCAAGAGAGAGAGAGAGAATATCGATCGACAGTGTCTCAGTGGCCTTGGGGGAAATTGGCGGGAAAGGAGGTTGCCTCACCCATACATTATGTAACTTGCGGCCTGTATCGCCGATTTTGACCATCCAAACGCTGTTTTCACTCGTTTTATTGTTGTAACAGGTTAATACCTTTATAATCAACCTATAATAGGCGCATATGGATAATTATTAATGCTATTTATGGTAAAATGAATATTTTAGTGATGGAAACAGCTCAAATACGTCAGCACAGGCAGACGTTTCTAATTACCCACATGCGCAGTTCAGAGGTTAACCTATCATTATATCCCATGGCCAACTGTTGGGCAATAGGTTGAGGGGGGCTTTACCCCCCTCATCCCCCATGACTTATTGTCATCACCATATATATTTCCAGCAGGGGGGTAAATAACAGCTGGCCGTGGGATAATTTTGTAATTAAATGCAGTCAAATTAGACGCGAACATAACCGAGCCTGCAACTTCATCTAAACAAGGAGGCCAGTACGCCCACTAACACCACCCTTACCAAGGTAAGAGTTGTGTTAGCGGGTGATGTACCATTCGCTTTGTTTACATAGTCGAACACTCTGTTATATTCACATCTAATTTGACTGCTCTTATTTGCCCCTGCTGGTAAAATATATGATGATGACAATGTCATGAGGGGTAGGGGGGGTCTAAGCCCCCCTCACCCCATTATTGTATCCCATGGCCAGATGTTGGGTAAATTGTTATGCTACCAACCGTGGGATACAATAATGGGTTGAGGGGGGCTTTGCCCCCTGAACAAAAATGGAGGTTATGAATACAACAAATTATTACCCTAGACTAGCCTAGGCTAGCCTATAGCCAAACAAAAAACTATATATATATATATAGCCTAGGCCTATGCTAGGCCTATTTTGAAAAAGGTAGATAGGCCGTTGTGAATACAAAAATATTACCCTAGGCCTATTTTGAAAAATTAGGCCTAGGCTAAGTCTGGCATTTGGCTAGACTAGAACTGCCTGTGTAGGCATATATAGACATAGTAAAGTCTGGCATTTTGGTTTGGCTCGCCCTGTCTAGGTGTAGACATGGTAAAGTAGAAAAATATACGGATTTTTTTTATTTTAATACCACAAATTTTCCGAGTGTTTTTTATAACAAATGTGTTAATTTACATCAATATATAGTGTTTGTAATTAATTAGAAATCTCGGGAAAACCTATTTTCCCCATTAGGCCTATCGATCCATGTTGAGACACGCCCCCCGATAGTGATTTGAAAAGACATTAGCCTAACCTAACAACCTTACCTAACCTAACCTAGTATTATGGGTGGGGGATGCTGCCCCCACACCCCCGCTGGTTGAGTACTAATCCCTTAGTAAAAAAAAAAAAAAAAAAAAAATTGGTTGTCGATTATAGAAGGTGAAAGAAAAGTCGATGAAGTCTACGGTGTTTACTCTGCAATCTTCAGCTTTGATTGTACATTGATAATGGGAAAGTACCGTATTGACAACTGTTATGCCCGGTCCAAATTGGAACGCGAGATATTCTGAGTGCAATGATTAACTCTCTAACTGGAGAAGTATACCTTTAACTTTAATAAAGAGACAACACGGCAGGAGAATAATTACACAGGCGACAAGTTAACATGGGTTTTATTCACTTTACACCTGGTTCATGGAGGAGCAATATATTTAATTCTGGAACACTGAGATCATCAAAATGGCAACAATGGTAAATAGAGCATACAAATAATAATATGATTAGCAATTATAAGGCAAGAGTCGAACAATGGGTCCGGACTCATGTTAACAATAACTCCTCGGATACAATGATAGAGTATCCAAAATAGTGGAGGCTTACCTCCCACTCAACTAGATCTCAAGCAAGATCTCAGCAAGGTAACAAGAGTGCAGTAATGGCAGATGTCGTCTGGATCATACTATGATGTCCCCGGCAATCGTGACGTTAACTGACTCTAAAGCAACAATGACCAAGTGGTCATCAACAATAAGGTGGGCTCTGAAAGGCTCACAAATGAACTAAATTCTACAGGTGTGCTAGATCTCACCTGGCAAGATTATTTATTCTAAAACTACTTGTGTGGGCAACTAGCAAGATGCGGAAGGCTGATACAACAATCGTCGGGAGCTGAGATAGAGTGAGATCTATTAGAGTTATGAACCTGACAGAATGTTAAGAGAATGAGGCTAGAAGTTATACAAGGGAACAAGGTTACGTGTAAATAGGTGTGTATGTCATATGCTGTGGGTCTTATATAGGCGCATCCCCTCTGACGGGCTATGGGCGACCAATAACCCGGGAATGTGCGGATATAAGGATCCCCTGATAGTTATGTCTAATGTGTCCCGGCAAGTGGGCAGATTAACGTCAATTTACGTAGAGAGAGGAAAGCCCTCTCGCAAGACGTTATTTAGTAAGAACCCCTGAAGATAACTTCAACCACTACCCTGAGACAACTCTAAAATGCTCCAGAACGAGAAGCCCACCACGGAAGCCACGAGCGAACATCACCAGGAAACGGGAATAGAAACACCCGAAGGAAAGGCCCACAGAACGAAAGGACCAGGTGACCAAGCCAACCAGTTAAGACAGGCCGAAGCCCGCAGGGCTAAGCAGCTCCAAACCACACCTGCCTATCCCTTCTAACCACTGACCTTTCCCCCACCTCGCGTATACACTACCCCTCGTGTCCTACACCTCTACCTACATGATGATGAACATGAATACACCTTAATTTAATACACCCATGCCCTGTCCCTAGGTTGAGCCAATGCCAACCAGTTCAGACAGGCCTAAATCTATGTATGTTTTTTTCATCCAAGAAGTAATATGTTAACCCCCTGTCTTGCCAGACTAAGTTTCTGAAGATCAACCGCCCCCATAAATCTATGTATGTTCTTCCCAGGTTAATACACCCATGCCCTGTCCCTAGGTTGAGCCAATGCCAACCAGTTCAGACAGGCCTAAATCTATGTATGTTTTTTCCATCCAAGAAGTAATATGTTAACCCCCTGTCTTGCCAGACTAAGTTTCTGAAGACCAACCGCCCCCATAAATCTATGTATGTTCTTCCATCCGAGAAGTAGTATGTTAAAACCCCATGTCCTAATTGATAAGAAACTATGATACCCACGGGTACACCAGTGTATATATATAACCATCATTCCTGTAAGACCTAGACAGAAATGACTGAAGATGTTAGCCACCATGCAGTAACTCTAATTCTTACCCCAACCAGAGATTGTATATACAACCCTCTTTTACCATTGTCTCGACGCATTTTCACCATGAAACAATACCGAAGCTACCCCTACGAACTGCCTTTCTTTGGTGTATATGTCATAGAAAACGCAGTTCCCAGGAACAACTAGGTCAGCAAGAAATAGTGTCAGATTAACAGTGTCCATAACCATCGTATTGACGAGTAATAATACACCATGTTTTTCTCTACTTTTATCCACAGTCAAGCACACACCTACAGTTAACCTCCTCTTCCCCACAGCCCCACAGTCCACATGATTCTATCCCTTCCAGACTCATATACCACCCCATATTGCTCATCCCCCGGTAGCGTTTGGCTAACATACTTTCCCTGTCATTAACCCCCAAGCTACGATACCAACTGTAGTCTAATGCCACCCCTACGCCCAGAGACCTTAGGGTCAAACTTCCACGTAGCCCCCCTTAACCCTCTCCCTCTCGTTAACCCCCCACGCTCCTCGACTCCTTTCCGACCTAGCCTCTCCACCATACCTCCTGAATATCCTTAATTTTTCCGTTGCTAACATTCTCCAACCTTTTATATATATACTCCTATCCAGCCTACCTTCCCCCAGTAGGAAGGAACACCATTAGAACTTTACTAACCCTTTGCATGCCATCTATTCCCTCACAACCCATTCACAACCCTGTACCAAATGATCGTCAGTGCGAGGCTAGCCGCCTCGCCAGTGACTAACTTCTATTGCCATACTTCCAGATAAATGTGGCAGAGTTAGCAACCCAGTCTCCACCACATCCAACAAACCATGCAATTAACAACCCAACCGATTAAACCAGCTAGTCAAGGCACCTTCGGTTTTGGTATTACGAACACCCACATCTGTCTCATAAACAGAGGGTTATTACAAACACTTGTGATATGGCAAGCCCCTAGCCACAGCCGCCGGACGACCATCACAGAGAGAGGGCGCGCACCTACCCCTTTACCACCCGAGGAGGGAGGCCCCCACCCCTGCGGAGGTATACCTGACCCCTGTTTTGACTTCCGGGTCATTGCCAGGTAGCACAGGAATTCTTCCTATCAATGAACTAACCATGCATGACTAACACCTTTACTAACCTCTATTAACCCACAATAACCCATTAACCTTTCTTGCATACTCTGATAACCAAATTAGCACCTCAGCTATACCATAGAACGAAGACTGAACAATCTAAGAGAGACGCTCCTATCACAGCTGTCCCAGTCCTCCTCGCAAAGTAGATCCAGTCTCTCTCCCCTAAATACTTCCAGTATAGCCAAAATAGTACCTCTTACTAAGGCTCAGTTATATCACATTATGAAGGCTCCATATAGCCATGTGCCACAACAGTAATCACCACCTTACCTAGTTCCCGTATCCATTGAGAGCTTAAATAAATCCATAAGAACTCGAGATCCCTATGGCCTACAGGGTCCAAAACCGAGCCTATAAACCAAGCTCCAGCCCCCAGTAAAATCAGTTGAAAGATAGACACCAACCAGTGGCTGGCCCCCTTAAGTTGACCTCTAGCTCTGCCCTTGTGTTGTTCCTGAGAATTGAGTTCCAGAGCCGGCAGACTCCGTGGCAGATTGAGATAGAAGCATCTGTCCACGTACAAGAAATCTACGTGCACCTTATAACCTTCACAAACCAGTGGGTATATAAGCGTGTAGCCAGCAACGATCGCCAAGAGATCCGTCTTGAGAACTTCCTACATATGGACCCCCTGGACGGCCGCGGAACCAGTCGTTAGCCCCCAACATCACGGACGCAAGATAACCAGGACCAGACCAATCAAATACTACCCAAGATTCACTCTATCAGTACTACAGTGTTACAGTACTATTTAGAGACTCACTTATTCATATTTCTATGAAGTGGCTATATCTTTGCCCCAGTATAATTCATATATAACCATTCCATTAGGAAGTGCTAAGCGTATCAGTGTTTATTAATTAACAGGCGATATTAACTCTCGTAATTACCCATATATCTAGATATTATTACATAGAAGTAAAACCCTAGTGATATCTAATGTTCGCCCACTGATTTGCGTTCTACGTGTTTCTGCTATAAGAATATAAAACTTAGATCAGTACCCCCTGAGGTTACTAGAATTCCCGTGCTCTAAAATACGCGTGTCTAATCTAGTCTGTGAACTACTACTTGTGCACCAGAGCTACCAGTAATAAATCTAAATAGTGAAATTGAATCTATAAGTAACATTGATGGTCTCCAGTATAAACTTGCGAACAAAGCCAGTGATCAGAAGATTAATACCTGAACGTTGGAAGTGGGAGACTAGGCTCCATCCAGATCCACTTAATGCTAGTTGTTCAATTCTATCATTTGTCTTGTACGAGTGTTCATACCTTCTTATGCTTCCTATTAACCATCATCAATAAACGTGATCGTGTGTCTTGTTACCGTGTGTTTATTTTGTGTTCTCTGTTCCTCATACCTTGTTTTGTGCATGCACCCAGTCAGTTAGAACTCACATTACCCAAGTTAATCCTGTAGAAAAACAGGGCATAACATTGGCGGCAGCGGTGGTTCTTGATTCGGATAAAAGGTTGCATTACATTGCAAGTTTGGAACAGCCAGAACACGATAACATCATGGCGCACCGTTCTCACATCCCCATCCCACATTATGATGGGGAAACTTACGAGATCGAAACGTTCATGGACATAGTGAAACCCGTACTTGACCTAGTTTATACCACGGACGCAGAAAAGATAGCCGTGACATTAACGCACCTGGGAAAAGCCGTTTCCCTGGTTGCCTACCAAGTGCACCCTGCTCTCACATGGGACGAATTTCGCCCAATAGTGATAGAAGCCATTAAGCCTTCGTTGGGCGTTTTCGTGGCCCACACCCGTATCCAAGACACTAAATTCGAAGGCGATCTAGATGCCACAGTGAATAAGATCGCCCAACATATAAAAGTGTCTTTCCCCACATTGACCAGAATCCAGCAAGAGCAGCAGATTCTGGTCAACCTTGTATCAATATTGCCCTCACCAGTAAAAGATCATTTCCGTGTGCACGATTTCGTCGGATATAAAAAAGATCTCATCACGATCCGACGTATTTTGGCCGTGCGCACAGAAGCACCCACCCAAATCGCTGTAATAAAGAGGTTTCCCACGCACCCGCAGCACCTCGACCACCAAAACCCCAAGGCCCAAACCTTCAACTCCAAGAATGCCTACCCATCCTCATCCTTCCACAACAGACCGACCTACCCTTCCGGCAAGCCCCAACCCAGTAGGCCCCGGTTCCAACCTACCCAGCCACGCAGAATCTTCAACCGGAACAAAACCTACAACACCTACCAAAGTAAAAACCCTACATTAGTAATTATCAACCCCTATGATTTCCCTGCCTGTAGTGCTCAGTGTGCCCTCCATCAAATTCGTGACTCTGCCAAACCTCGCCCCTTTACTCCTCGCATTTCTGTAAATGAAGAGGAGTTGGGACAAGAGGAAGAAATGGAGGAAATGCACACCGGAGAAATAGCCCCTATCATGACCTCAGACGATACCGAGGAAACCCTGGAGGAGGTAGATACCGACTCCCAGGATTTTTAAAGTACCCCCGCCCACGATGGCCTCGGCGGGGGACGCCATAACTGACCGCACTGCCCCCATTTATTACATGGCCAAAATCAAGGACATTCCTGTCCGCTTGTTAATCGACACGGGAGCTGCCAAGTCATGTTTGTTCAAGTCTTATTATGATCAACACCACCGACTATTTGGCCCCTTGTTACCTACCAAATCAGAACTAATCTCAGCTGCTGATACCTACTTAAATCTCCTAGGAGACACTTTGCCCCTGTCAGTAACTACTCCTGCCCCCCATGCTCGTTGTTATCACACGTTCACAGTATTTTCCTCCCACTGTAAACATTACGATGGTTTCCTTGGACTTGACCTCCTTCAAAAACTCCAGGCCCAGGTTGACTGCGGCCAGAGGCTGATCTCATTAAAAAAAAAAATCCAACCCAAAGCCTCTGACAAACCAATCACGCAGAAACCTATTCACAAAAAGAAAAAACACCATCCCCCTCAGCAAGCTCTGAGTCAGGGTTACCAAGTTGCAGCTAGCACTAAGGTAACTCCTAACCCCTCCCCTTGCCCCGAGTTCTCTCAAAATATCACTCTTTCGTTGAAAAAATGCCTCAACAAACGAAAGAAGAAAAGTCCAAGCAAC